>JAQZBX010113830.1:0-10069 GCA_029593785.1 Cabassous unicinctus
ACGCCGGTGATCTCTATACCGATATACAAGATGTTTACCTCTGTCCTAGTTCCACTCAGGGACGTACATGTTGTAATCAGCCTGCCCATTACTTTTGCGCATATTGGGAATGCGTTACCATAGCTACCGGTTGGACAGCTCCAGTTAGAGACCAATTCCTCACGGTGCAGTTTGTGCCCTCCGGATGTCAACGCCCATATAATTACATAGCGGGTGATCATGTCCGTCGAGGGTCGCCCAAACCACCAGGTTTCTGTACCAATATCACACTCACAGTTACTAACCCTACAGATCCCTCCTGGATTCTTGGCCGTACTTGGGGAATTAGGCTGTATTTTGCTGGCAAAGACCCCGGTACATTTTTGGTTATCAAAAAGGAGCCGATAGCCCATCCCCAAGGTCCAATAGGTCCAAATAAAGTTTTGGCCCCTTCTCTTCCAACCGTTCCCCCTACAGCCCACCTTGCTACAACCCAGCCCACAAGTACCTCACTGGCGTCCGCTACACCCAATGTCACCTCTCTTATCTCTAACTCGGGGGTTTCCGACTCTATTCCTGACCCTAATTTCAACAGTCTGCTCTTAGAATTGCTTAACGCTACCTTCCTTTCCCTAAACGCTTCTCAACCCAACTTTACTCGCAGTTGTTGGCTATGCCTTTCTGTTAAGCCCCCTTATTACTATGCCATAGCCATTAATACCACCTTCAATACTTCTTCTGAGAACAACCCCCAGCAGTGTTATTGGAGCAGTGACAAGAAAGTTGGCCTCACCATACAGTCCGTTCTAAACATTGGACAATGTGTGGGTAACGCCTTCAATAATATCTCCACCACCTTAACTCGGGTCTGTATACATGTAACTGCCCCTTCTCAAGCTAAATATTACATTCCCCCAGCCGGGGCAAAATGGCTGTGCTCCTCCTCAGGTCTCACCCCTTGTGTGGCTTCAACAGTCCTCAATAATACAGGAGAGGTGTGCGTTTTAGTGTTTATCCTTTCGCATGTCCTCTACCATAGTGACGAGGACCTCTACCACCGCTGGGACGCACGACATTCTGATGCCATAACCATACAAAAAAGAGAAATTATTACGGCTATTACCATTGCCTCTATTTTAGGTATTGTCGGCTTGAGCACTGGAACCGCCGCTCTTGTCATGCAACAACAGGGTCTTTCTCACCTAAGAGCTGCAGTGGACGAAGACTTAGCCCGCATTGAAACCTCCATCACTCACCTTGAGAAATCTCTTACATCCCTATCAGAAGTTGTCCTCCAGAATAGGAGAGGTTTAGACCTCCTTTTTCTTAAACAAGGAGGGCTTTGTGCCACTTTGGGCGAGGAATGCTGTTTTTACACTGACCATTCGGGTATAATTAAAGATTCCATGACCAAGCTTAGGGAAGGGATTGCAAACCGTAAACGCGAACGGGAAGCCCAAGGGGGCCTCTCTTGGGGATTCAATACTGTCCTCCCCTACCTCCTCCCAGTACTAGGCCCTCTAGTAACCCTACTCCTTATATTATCCTTTGCACCCTGGGCCATAAAAAAAAATCATACAGCTAGTTAAAGATCAGATCAATTCTGCCTTAAGCAGGCCCATTAATAAGTACATTATCACCGACTTCACCTCGCTGACCAAGGTATAGATCCAGAAAACCTGAGTGCTACTTACCCAGAAGGTATGTAAACCCCCTCCTACGGGAACAGCATGCTACTCAAAAACATGCTCCTAGCTTATGCTATGGTTGGTACCGCTGGGTGCGAGACAAAGCACTGCAAAGGAGGGCCCAAACAATAAAAGGCCATTTTGGAGCTCCTTGAGAAATATGCCTCGTCGGGTGCTGGACTGGTTAGCCAGTAACGGGCAACTGGACCCCCCTCCTCTTTCTCTGCGGCAAAGCCGCTGGGTCAACCTAAGACAGGGGCCTGGCCAATTGCTGCCATGGTTTCTGATGACGGGTAAGATCCAGCAGCCGTTCAACACAGTCCTGACCTAAGACAGGCACAGTCCCCCCAAAATCAGTCGAGGCCTCTATTTCCCCCAGCAGGTTAATGCCAAAAGGATGCCCATTCAGCATCCCTCCTCCATCTTTTTAAAATACAAAGGGGGGAGATGTCGGGGACCTTCACGGTAGCACTCATATTATGCACCTTGTCAGCAGCACCGGTGACATGTAACATGGCCGCCAGGGCTGAAACAAAGAACAGCTTAAGCTACAGTTAGCCTTCTTCAAGGAAGTTAGAGAGTTTGCGCAAAAGCATTTCTGCCACCTACCCTAGCAACAGCAGCCGCCAATCCTAAACCGCCACCCGTCCTTAGGTCCACCAATCCTCACCCTCTTCCTTTAGAGTATATATACCCTGCCTCTTCAATAAACCATTGCAGCTTGATCAGAATCCTGTCTTGCTGTCATTCTTTGTGTCTCTTGTCCCCCCAATTCCCACTCCCTCTTTCAGGTTCCGGTTCGACTGACCCACGGGCCGGGTCAAGGATCCTCTAATGATCTCATTTATTTCTGTGGGGTCAGTGATAATATCCCAATTTTCATTTTTTACTTTATTTATTTGCATCTTCTCCCTTTTTTTGTCAGTCTAGCTACAGGTTTGTTGAGTTTGTTAATCTTCTTGAGGAATGAACTTTTGGTTTTGTTAATTCTCTAATTTTTTGTTGCTATTTTTCTCAATTTCATTTATTTCTGCTCTGAACCTTGTTATTTCATTCCTTCTACTTGCTTTGGCAATGGTTTACTGTTGTTTTTCTAGTTCCCCCAGCTGTGTAGTTAGGTCCTTGATTTTAGCCCTTTCTTCTTTTTTAAATTTTTTATTTTTTATTTCTATTTTATCTTTCTCCTTTTTTAATGTAAGCATTGAGGTCTATAAATTTCCCTCTCAACACTGCCTACACTGCATCCCATAGGTTCTGATATGTTGTGTTCTTGTTTTCATTTGTTTTGAGGTATTCATTGATTTCTCTCAAAATTTCTTCTTTGACCTACTGGTTATTTAAGAGTGTGTTCTTTAATCTCCATATATTTGTTAATTTTCCATTTTCCCTCCTGTTGTTGATTTCCAACTTTATTCCTTTATGATCAGAAAAAATGCTTGTATAATTTAGATCTTGTTGAATTTATTGAGATCTGCTTTGTGACCCAACATATGTTCTATACTGGAGAAAGATCCATGAGCGCTTGAGAAGAATGTATATCCTGCTGTTTTGGAGTGCAATATTCTATATATGTCTATTAGGTTTAGTAGATTTTTCATATTATTCAAGCTCTCCGTTTCTTTATTGATTCTCTGCCCAGATGTTCTATCCAATGCTGAGAGTAGCATGTTGAAGTCTCCAACTATTATTGTGGAGACATTTATTTCTCCCTTCAGTTTTGCCATCATTTAGTTTCCCAAGACCCTGGTCAATGTTTTCCATTCTTTTCTTTATTTGTTCTTTTGTTTGTTCACTTTTGGAGGCCATGTTTTCAAGCTCACCGATCCTTTCTTCTGCCTACTCACATCTGCTGTTATACGCCTCCAGTGTCTTTTAAATTTCATTTATTATGACTTTCATTCCCATAAGATATGCTATTTTTCTATGTATGTTTTCATATTGTTCTTTTTGCTTACCCAGTGTCTCCTTAATATCCCTAATCTCTTTAGCCATTTCATTTAATTTATTAAAGAGATTTGTTTGAACATCTATGATTAGTTGTCTCAACTCTTTTATGTCATCTGGAGGCTTATCTTGTTCCTTTGACTGGGCCATAGTTTCCTGTTTCTTGGTATGGATTGTAATTTTTTGTTGGTGCCCTTATTTCTGGTTTACTATATTAATTAGTTCCATGGATTTAAAAATAAAATTATTCTGTTTCCATATATACAATCTAATATTTCACCTTTTAATCACATTAAGATATATATATTTCAGTGCTGGTAATTTCATTCAGTGTTGAGCTACCATCACCATCATCCATTACCAAAACATTTCCATCATTCCACACATGAAACCTGTACATTTTAAGCCTTAATTTCCCATTCCCTATCCCCACTCTATCCACTGGTAACTTATTGTATTAGTCAGCCAAAGGGGTGCTAATGTGAAATACCAAAAATGGGTTGGTCTTTATAAAGGGTATTTATTTGGGGTAGAAGTCCACAGTTACCAGGTCATAAAGTGTTAAGTTTCTTCTCACACCACAGTCCATTGCCACATGTTAGAGCAAGACAGCTGCCAGTGTTTGCCAGGATTCAGGCTTCTGGGGTTCCTCTCTTCACGGGGCTGCATTTCTCTCCGGGCTTAGCTCCTGTTTCCTCCACAAGGTCAGCTGTAGACGATCAGGTGAATGGCTTGCTTCTCTTCTCCTGGGGCCTTCTTTCCAACATCAAAACTGCTTCTCAAAGGACTGCTTCTCAAAAACTGGCTTCAACTCTGTTCTTTGCCTTGCCTTTTATATTCGATTCCTCACCCACCAAGGAGTGGGGCTCAACGCCCTACTGAAGTGGCCCTGTCAACGCCCTAATCATAATTTAATCATGCCCAGATTAACAGATCAGTTTACAAGCATGATCAAATTATATTTTTGGAATTCATAATTACATCAAACTGCCCAACGGCCACATTCCACCCTCTGAATTCCAAAAATACATTACAATATTCAAAAAACCTTAAGTCAGTAACAATTCAACTACAAAATCATATCATAGACAGTTTAAAGAAATATAGTTTGTCTTCAGGCAAAATCCCATCTGCTATAGAACTCTGAAACTTACAAAACCATTTAACTGCTTCCAATACACAAATGGAAAGACAAAGGATAAACATTTTCAATATCATAAGAAGAAATTGGGATGTTAAACATGAGTCATGTATCCTCTACAGTTCAGTGAAACTGCAGGGCATCCTCCATTCAATTTCAAAATCTGAGAGTCATTCTTATGAAGATTTCTTCTTAAAGCTGATTCTCCTTCAATCTCTCCTTTCCATGTTCTCTTTTGTCCAAGCTGACAGTGGTTTTGTTCATATAGCTCTCTCAAAAACTTTGTTGGTTTAGCATGCAGGAAGCAGGGGTCCAAGCCATCAGACAGTAAGACTTTCCACAAGTCTTTCCTAGATAACTGCATCTTCAATTTTGATTTACAAGTTCCAGGTTTAGCTAAGACTTCAAATGGGGCACTTTCATTTAGGAATTTGATTTCCAGAAACTTGGAAGTTCCGGAATCAGTTTCTGTTTTCTTTGTGCCCAAAAGTTCAGTCCTTAGTGTATTTCGCTCATCTAGTATTTTGCTATAAGCTGCAAGGAGAAGCCAAGCCACATTCTCCGAGTTTACCTTGGAAAGTTCTTCGGCTAAATGCTCCGATTCACCATTTTCAAATTCTGTCTTCCATATAACACCAGGAGTTAATCTTGCTAAGTTCTCTACAACTTTAAAACATGGATCGCCTTTCCTCCAGTTTCCAATAATAGTTTCATCATTTACTTCTAAGGCATCATAGAAAGTCTCTTTGGCATCTATATTGCTACCAACAGTTTCTTCAAAGCGATCTTGGCCTTTTCCATCAAGCATTTCACAATTCCTCCAAAAAATACCCCTTACCCAATATTTTGGTAATTACAAAAGCACTTCCCCACTCCTCGGTACCAAATTCTGTATTAGTCAGCCCAAGGGGTGCTAATGTGAAATACCAAAAATGGGTTGGTCTTTATAAAGGGTATTTATTTGGGGTAGAAGTCCACAGTTACCAGGTCATAAAGTGTTAAGTTTCTTCTCTCACCACAGTCCATTGCCACATGTTAGAGCAAGACAGCTGCCAGTGTTTGCCAGGATTCAGGCTTCTGGGGTTCCTCTCTTCCCGGGGCTGCGTTTCTCTCCGGGCTTAGCTCCTGTTTCCTCCACAAGGTCAGCTGTAGACGATCAGGTGAATGGCTTGCTTCTCTTCTCCTGGGGCCTTCTTTCCAACATCAAAACTGCTTCTCAAAGGACTGCTTCTCAAAAACCGGCTTCAACTCTGTTCTTTGTCTTGCCTTTTATATTCAATTCCTCACCCACCAAGGAGTGGGGCTCAACGCCCTACTGAAGTGGCCCTGTCAATGCCCTAATCATAATTTAATCATGCCCAGATTAACAGATCAGTTTACAAGCATGATCAAAATATATTTTTGGAATTCATAATTACATCAAACTGCCCAACGGCCACACTTATATTCTAGATTCTAATTATTTCAAATCAGTGATATTATACAATATTTGTCCTTTTGTGTCTGGCTTATTTCACTCAACATGATGTCTTCAACATTTATCCATTTTGTCACATGTATCAGGACTTCATTCCTTTTTACAACTATATAATATTCCATTGTATGTATAAATCATATTTATTAATCCATTCATTAGTTGATAGACACTTGGGTTACTTCCATCTTTTTTTATTTTTAGGTACCGGATCTGAGGATTGAACCAGGACCTTGTATGTGGGAAGACGTTGGTCAACCACTGAGACACATTGGCTCCTG
This sequence comes from Cabassous unicinctus, assembly GCA_029593785.1. Taxonomy (NCBI): domain Eukaryota; kingdom Metazoa; phylum Chordata; class Mammalia; order Cingulata; family Chlamyphoridae; genus Cabassous; species Cabassous unicinctus. The sequence continues at coordinate 6,508 of JAQZBX010113830.1, forward strand.
AGTTGGTTTTTTTTTTTTTTTTCATTTGTTTGCTTGTTATTTTTTTGCGGGGGAGGGGGTGGGGGAAGCACTGGGGATTGAACCTGGGATCTCCCACATGGGAAGCAGGTGCTCAACCACTTGAGCCACATCTGCACCCCACTCTTTTGGCAATTTTGAATAATACCACTATGTATATACATGTGCAAGTATCTGTTCAAGTCCCTGCTTTCAATTCTTTTGCCTAAGGACCTAGTAGTTGTAGTTCTACATTTAGCTTTCTGAGGAACTATCAAACTGTCTTTCACAGCAGCGGCACCATTTTACATTGCCACCAGCAATGAATGAATGTTCTGATTTCTCTGCATACTCTCCAACACTTGTTATTTTCTGTTGTTTTATTTTTTTAACAGTAGTCATTCTAATAGGTATGCAATGGTGATTTTCATTTGCATTTCCCTGATGGCTAAGGGTGTTGAGAATGTTTTCATGTGTTTTCTGGCCATTTGTATATCTTCTTTGGAGACATATTTAATCAAGTCTTTTGCCCATTTTCAATTGTGTTGTTTGGGTTTTTTTGTTAAGTTGAAGGATCTCTTTATATATTCTGCATAATAAACCTCTATTGGATATGTGGTTTCCAAATATCTCACATCTCTTTGAAATAGGAAAAAAAAGGTAGGTATTAATAATCTCATTAAAGTGGAGAAACTAAGGTACAAAGATGCTCATTAGCTTACCTAGTATTAGACAAAGCCCATGATAAACACAGGAATTAAATGTATGTCTTGACTTTCAGTCTAGTATATTTTGATGTATCCTATTACTCAGTGTGTTAAAAACAAATACATCTTAAGAAAAAAAGTCCTTTAATTCATCAATGGCACCCAAGAATAGCACTGCAAATAAATCACGTCAGACTGTAAAATAATGGCAATTAAGTGGTTGGCCACTTATCTATTTTTATCCTCATCACAGCCTCATTCTTTTTACAATTTATATCCTTTTTAGTATTACATTTTTCATAATTTATCCATATTGGAGAGCAGCCTATTATTTCCTAAGTAACTGCCATTTCCACAACCCTTTTTGGAGAAAACTGACCTTGTCATTGACCAGGAAAGGGTGCCTGCTCGAGAGCAGGCAATCTACTACTACTTGACTATTTTATGAGCTTTGTGCAGAAAATAGCAACTTAGTGAACCTAGGAGAAACTCTTTTTTACGGAGTTTGAATATGAATCATAAAGAGTTAGGGAGAAAAAAACATTAAAAGAGAACAAAGAAAGCAGGCAGTAGCAGAAGCCTGAAAAGAGAGGCAATGACGTAAAAGTAGCTAATATTTTATATAAAAGCAGATTAAATATTTACATATGGAATATGCTATCTTGGATTTGCTTCAAATTAATCTAGGGTTGGGGAGGAAGTGGGAAGGGATATAGATGGAACAAGATTGGTCACAAGTGGTCAATGGTTAGAGCTATTGAAATGTACCTGACATATGATAGGTTCATGTGGGTACCTAGTAGGAAAATGGGATTTCATTATACTTTTCTTTTTCCTTTTGTACCTTCATCTGTGTTTGAAATTTTCCTTTAAAAATGTTAAGTAACATGCACACACACACACAACTCCAGAATCCAACTGCTTCCTGTCATTTCCACTCCTACACCTTGGTCTGAGCCACTGCCTTATATTACTAAAGATTGCCAATGCAATATACAAAAATGGGTTGTCTTTTATAATGGGAATTTATTAGGTTAAAAGCTTACAGTTCTGAGGCTGTGAAAATGTCCAAATCAAGGCATCATCAGAGATGCTGTCGCACTGAAGTTCGGCTGCTGGCGATCCTGGACTCCTGCCATGTGGCAAAGCAAAATGGTGCTCGGTCTCTGCTTTCACCTCCAAGCTCACTTTCTCTCTAAGCTCAGCTGTGGGTGAGCACATGGCTCATTTCTCCCTTCTCCTCTGGGCCTCTTCTCTTTCAGCTACAGAGTAGAGGCTTCCTCTCAGTCTCTGTGTTCCATTGCTTCCAGCTTCTGTGTTCTTCTCTGTCTCTGCCACTTCTTCCTGTGTATCTGTTTTTAATCCTCCATTTATAGGACACCAGTAAGAGGATTAGCACCCCACCCCCCCTACATCCTACAATCTACTTAAAAGCCCTTAACTTAAGTGGTCTAGTCAAATGTGATCTAATCAAGAGGTCCCTTAACCGAATCTAACCAAAAGTTCTCACATACAGCAGGTTTACATGTACAGGAATTGGTTAGTTTAAGAACATAATTTTCTGAGATACACAAAAGACTCAAACCAGCACAGGCACCCGTATCTTTCCCCAAGATTACTGTAATAGGCCCCTAAAAAGTCTCCCAGATTCTATCTTCCTTATCCATCTTCCCTAGTCTTCTTTCAACACAACAGCCAAAAAGATCCTTCAGAAATCTAAGTCAGATCATGTCCCTCCTCTACACAAAACACTGCAATGGCTTCCTGTTCGATTAATAGAAAAAGTCAATGTCCTCACAATGGCCTACAAGACCCTAATATGATCTCATTCCCACATTGCCTATCTGACTTGCTGTCCTGTTTTTTGTGGCATATCTGGGGGAAGTCTTCCAAGCAGAGAAATACGCTGGAGCAAAGGGCCCAAGACAGGAAGGATCAACTCTGGTATATTTGTAGACTGTGAGTACTCTGGGAAGAGTCCCCAAGAGCAGTCAGGACTCACCAAAAAGAAGACCAATGCTATGAAAATATAGGCTGACTTAGCCTTACTAGAACTCAGGAATGATTTGATTAAAAGGGAATGGGTTTTGGAATCATGTAGACTAGCTAAACTCTTCTACTCTTTGTACTTACTGACTAAAATGCAAGCTGCGAGACTCAATTTTTCTGACTTGAAAAATGGGGAAAATACTAATGATTTTCTGAGGCTGTTAATTAAGGTATTTTTTATAAAACATCTAGCATGTCGCCTGGCCTTCTCTTGTAGATAAAATGGAACAAAGTTTGTCTTGAGTAAATGGCAAACTCATTTCTCAAAATATCCCTCATCAAACTCATTTAGTAGAGTAGAGAGGGTCTTGGCCTGATAGATGAGAATTCTTAGTTGCAGTCTTTTCTGTGCCTTAACTAACTGGGGACTTTGAGTGAGTCAGTTCCTCTCTTTGGAACTTAGTTCAATCACCTTTAAAATGAGGTGATTGTACTAGATCACTTCCAAATTCCCTTATAGTGCTAATATTCTACAGAGATTCTCCCTTTCTGTTTAAGCAACACTTTTAGCACATGTTTAGAACAGTGCAAAATGCTACAACCTCATGGAGGTATATACCTATACATATGATACATTTCCCATTACTTCTAGGAATCTTATCCCAAAGATACACTGGCAAGAATATAAAAATATATTTACTCAAGGCTATTCATTTTAGTGCTATTTGTGAAAGCAAAGACTGGAGAAAACTCTAATATTCAACAGTACCATATTGATAGAGGAAAATATACTACATTTACACAATGAGTTCTGTGCACCTGCAAAAAGAAGTGAGGATTATTTCTATACTACCATGGTGTGGTCACCA
>JAQZBX010113831.1:0-10069 GCA_029593785.1 Cabassous unicinctus
GAATCTCACTTGCTGTGTGACCATGACCAACCTACTTCACTTCTCTTGTTCTTGGATTCTTCCTAACATTCTATGATTCTACTTTAGTGTTATCATTCAGCAATAGCCACAATAGTAGAAAAACTGAGATGCCTACAATTATTGTCCTTGGCAAAATCAAATCCAAATAAAGCCATGGAAAGAAATTTCTCCTTTACTTTCTTATTACTCTCTCCTTGTCCAGAGCTTGAGTAATTTGTTATAGTACCACTGTGAAGTGATTACTAATACGCTAGCCAAAATTCAAAGAAGAACAAAATCAAATCAGAATCTTCAATAAATGATATTTACTCCAGCAAAGGAGTTTAATTTTGTAAGAAACTCTGTTTTTGAGGAGCATATGCTGGCACTGCAGGTGAGAACAGTTACTTTTGAAAATACTCTCAAATATCATACAATTCAAATGTACCCAATAAGCAGGCAAGAAAGAACTAGAGATTGAAATTTCATGAGGATTTTTTAGGGGAGAAAAAGATCTATTGAAATCTCAACATAAAACATGAACAGAACCCTTTGAAGGAGACAAGCTGGGTACTAGCTGTTTTTAAAAGTGCTTTCAAGTGATACGCAGCAAGACCTTGATCAACTGGGACTCTATAAACATAAACCTCCAGAATATTCTATACTCAAAGGAAAATGTGGCCAGCTTTCAGACTGCCAGCTCTGAGAGAATGATAACAGTGATGATGGTGATGGTCTGGGCCCTTATGACTCACTGAACTTCTTTATCTAGTCAAGGATAATATATATAATATTTCTATAGACAATATCTACAAAATTTAAAATATGTATGTTATTTTTATATCATAATATCTATAGATAATATTTATTGAGTATTAACTGTATGGAAAGCCCTATGCTAAGTGTTTTTAAGCTTCATCTTATTTAGAAGATTGGTAATGAGGAAACCTAATAAAAAGGCAGCAAGGGGTTAAAAATCCAGAGGGGTTAGGCAGAGGGAACTTTGGGAGGAGATGGAGGTCTAGCTGCTCTGGCACAAAAGATTATGGAAACCTTCAGACAACTTTCACAGCGACTATTGGCTTAGATCTCTCCCGGCCACTATTTAAAGAGGCTCCAGAGGGTGCTACTGTAGCAATGCTTTAAGCCCAGCTCCTGCAACTGGCCCATGGGGTTCCTGGATCCTCAGTCAGACACTTGGACTTAAAAATTGTGGTTCTAGGATGTTGCACTAATTCCTGGTTTCACATTATCCACTACCAGCCTGGTTTTGTCTCAAATTGAGACTTAGCCCTTTGTAATAAGGCGTGGAGAAAGAATTGGGGAACAATAGAGGAACCTGGAAGACTAGTTGGGAGACTATTAGAATAGTGCAGGTGAAAGATGTTTAAAATAGTGTGGTGAGGCAGGATAGTATAGTGGAAGGGGGAAGAAGGCTGGCCCAGCAGACAACATGGCTGACAAACAAAATGACCATGAGACCCCGCCTGGAAACCTCCTGAGAAGAAGGTTGCCAGAAAGACCCTGCAAGATCCCAGCCAAGAGAATCTCATTTAGAATGAGTATCCCAATCAGGGTCAAGGGGAAAGGCCCAGATACCCTCAAAAGGCCTCACCATTCACTCCCTGAGATATGACAGGTGGTGCAACCAATCAGAACAGCAAACAGCTGAGTCCCCACCCCAAACATTATGAAGGGGGAGAGGAAAATTTTTAAAAAGCTCTGACCTGGGGCCGCACACGCGCAACTCAACCTGCAGTACACCTGTGGATCCATGCATCGGAGTGTGTATTTTTCTCATTTCTTAATAAACTCTTTACTCCCTTGCCTATCCTATGGCATGTCCTTAAATTCTTTTATGTGACATAAGCCAAGAACCTAGAAGTCCAGAAACCAGAGCCATCTGGTAACAGTGATAGCCATAGAGTGGGCTAGAACAGAGTAGATTTAAGCTATATATTAGGGACAATAAAATTGACATGTCTTTCCCTGAGGTTTCATGTCCACAATAAATGCCTAATTGTTTCATATGATTTAAATTCTTTCTTTGTTAACTGGTGTATTTGTCTCAACATCCCAACCAAAATAAACCTAGGTATGGAGACTTAATTTCACACTTTTAAATATATTTGGTATTACGTGGATACAGTCTGAGACTATACAATTCCAAAAAAAAGTGGTGAATAAAGTAATATATATAGAAGTGACAATTCAATACAAAAAAGCAAAAAGACATAGTGTGCCTTTATCCAAAACCTTTTATCATAAAATATTAATACCCTCAAATGGATAATTACTAATGATGCACACTGAGTGCTACTCAAATTACAAGTGGTCAAAGTGAGAAAGAATGTTTATTAAAACCTATATATTAAGCTCTATAAAAAATGGTTTACTGTTGAAACTTGTCCACACACAAAAAATAGAAATGAAATCAATGAAGCATATGCCTTAGTATATTTCTTATTAGTCAGTCTCCTGCATTAATTTAATTCATTATATTTTCATTCTTGCTGGAATAGGTTTTACTTTGCCATGTTTGAGACTAAAAAGCCAGACATTTAGAAGTAATCTAAGAAAAAAGTAAATGGCATGTTCCCTACAGGCTGTCAACTATTTTGATGCCTAAACTGTGTTTCTAAACCAAGGGACATCCAGAAAAAAGTAGAAAAGGCAAGCAATCATATAAATACCTGAACATGGTGGTATCTAGAAGATTTGGATGTTCATGATTTTTCCCCCATTTTAAGCCAATCATTTGCTGCTTCCAACTCCACATTTAGATGTTTGCTTTTGGGGGATGGCTTCTTTCATTTTGCCGATGGCCTGCTCAGAAATACTTGCAGACAGCTGTCAAATATCCAGGAGATTTCTGGAAGATGAATTAACACTAAATTCAATAGAGTTTCAAAAATAAGATATATGAAGAATTGTGGAAAGATGGAAGAGTAAGAAGCTTTGGGAATCAGTCCCTCCATCAGGACAATTATTAAACAGGCAGGAACACTCTGAATCAATTATTTTGAAACTCTGGAGTCTAGCAGAACACTGTAAAGCACCCATGAAAAAGTGAGAGAAAAAAGCTGGTAAATTACGGTAAATACAAAAGAATTACTTTCTCTTTGCATTGTGGTTAACATTGCATATCCCCCACTCTCAGAGCAGCCACAGTGTGATCTAGAACCAGGTGTAGCTTCCTGGTGCCAGAAAGGGACATAAAAATTTACTTCTCCAAGGTCAGCAGAAGAAAGTGGGTAGAGAATGCAGTCTGATTGCTATCACTGCCATTTTTAAAATATATTTTTTATTTTATTTTTTAAAAAGATATTTAGATTACATAAATGTTACATGAAAATATAGGGGATTCCCATATGCTCTGCTCCCTACATAGCCCACATTTTTCCACATTAACAACATCCTTCATTAGTGTGGTACATCTGTTACAATTCATGAAATCATTTTGGATCATTACCACTAAGCATGGATTATAGTTTACATTGTAGTTTACACTCTCTCCCACCCAATTTTGTAGGTTATGGCAAGATATGCAATGGCCTGTATCTGTCATTGTAATGCCATTCAAGACAATACCCAAGTCCTGGCAATGTCCCTATATTTCACCTGTTTTTCCCTCTCCCTGCACTCAGAACTTCCAGGGGCCACTGCCTCCACATCAATAATATAATTTTTTCCATTGCTAGATTCTCAATGTCTATAGTAGAATACCAGTAAGATTGCTTTAGGCCATAGTTCATTCCCCAATCCTGATTGCTGGGATGGTGATGCCCACTCCACCTCTAATTGAGAAGGGGTTTCATCACATGGGGCAGATGAATGGGACTTTCTTGCTTACAGTTGTAGACACTCTTGATTCCTTGGGATGGTCATTGTCTATCATCATCTCCTTGTTAGTTGTCCTGGGTAAATTCAATGAACTGGAGAGTAGGTTTGCAACTCCATTGAGATTCAGGACCCAGCTGGCACAGGGAAAGCCCAAAGATTTTAGTCTCTGGACGTACACCTATCTACCTTAGCAATAATTATGGGTTCAAATAGAAGGTCAGAAGTGACACATTTAGGGAAACCACAACTGAATCCAACTCTGTCATATGTGGGAGAATACATTCCAAAGTAGGACCCACTGGCAAAGCATCAAAATCTTAAGCTATCTACTCTGACTATAGTGTCTGGATGTTTCCAGAGCCCTTAGAAGCCCCACTTATTTGAGGTAGTATTTACTTTGGCAGTCAATGAGATTCCACAGAGACATGCATAAGCATAACCTCTGGAATGACCTCCCGACTCCCTTTGAAGTCTCTTAGCCAAATAAATTGATTTGTCTTTATCTCTTCCTCCTTTTGGTCAAGGTCTTTTTCCAGTTATACTGTTAGTTGGTGCTTGGTAGTAATTCCTTGGTACAAGGTAGGCTTATCCCCGAGAGTCAATTCCTACGCTGGGGGGAAGGCAATGCTGAGTTTGGCTTAGAGATAGGCCACATTTGAGCAACACGGAGGCTCTCAGGAGGTAACTCTTAGGCACCCTAAAATACTAGGCTGAGTTTCAATTTCAAGAGGAAAGTTTCATAAGTATATTCTTCAATATCAAGGGCCTGTCAATGGCCCATCCTCCTTCACTAGCCACTGCCCCAGTATTCAGGGGATTCTTGCTGTCCCATTAGAGAATGGAGAATGTGTAAGAGCTCCCCTGGATGGGAATACGACATTCTTTCAGTTATTGTGTGACTCCCCACCCACCATGACGATGCCCCATGAACAACTGAACACATTTATATGCCTTATATGTATGTCCAAGTGACCCTTCTCCCAAGTATTCCCTATCACTGACATCCTGCACAAATGATCTGACCCTGCCACAGTTGTAACCCTTCTGTAATCCAAAACATCTTCAAAACTGAAGCCAACAAAACAGCCAGATACAATTAATAAGAAAACAAAATAATAATTTTGTTTTAAAAATTAAAAACAAATTACAAAAAAATTTTAAATATTAAAAAATATAAAATAATTTTGGAATAACAAAAAATAATGAAAAAATATTTAAAATTTTTTTTGACATTATGCCTTTCATAACTGTAAGATCTATTGTCTTGAATGTATAGTGACATTTTCTTTCATTTATTCTCCCAATGACTTACTTTTTCCATTTTGTCTTCAAAAAAGTTTTAGGCTATAGAAAAGTCATGTACAGAATATAGGGGATATCTATATACCCCTTTCCCCTTTCCCTTTTTAATAACATTTTATATGTGGATGGTATATTTGTTACAATTGAAGTACAGATATTGAAACATAGCTACTAACCATGGTCAATGGATTACATTATGGTTTACATTTTGGACCAAACACGTTTTTTAAAAATTTCTTCTTTTATGTATTTTTTTAATATTGTATTTTATTTTTTAAAAGATACTTTGATTACATAAATGTTATGCAAAAAATATAGGGATACCCATATGCCCCACTCCCCACACCTCCCACACCCTCCCACATAAACAACATACTTCACTAGTGTGGCACATTCATTGCAATTGATAAACACATCCTGGGGCATTGCCACTGAGCATGGACCATAGTTCACATTGTAGTCTACACTCTCTCCCACACAGTTCTGCATGTTATGGGATGATATAAAATGGCTTATATCTGTCACAGCAATGTCATTCAGGATGATTCCTAAGTCCTGAAAAAGCCCCCATATCACAACTCTTTTTCCCTCTCCCTGCCCCCAGAGCCTCCAGTGGCTACAGCCTCCACATCAATGTTGTAATTTCTTCCATTGCTAGAATCACAATATGTCTATAATAGAATACCTGTAAGTCCACTCTAGTCCATAGTTCATTCCCCAATCCTGAGGATTCTGAGATAGTGATGTCCACTCCACCTCTAATTGAGAGGGAGCTTAGATCCCATAGAGCCGATAGATGGGACTCTCTTGCTTGCAGTTGTCGGCTCTCTTGTTTCTTTGGTATGGTGGCTGTCAATCACCTCCTTGTTAGTTGTCCTGGGTGAGTCCAATGAACTGGAGAGTAAATGTTGGAACTCCGCTGGGGTTCTGGGCCCAGCTGGCACATGGAAAGCCCAAAGATTCAAGTCTCTTGGACATACACCTACAAACTCCAGCACTAAGTAAAGGTTTAAATAGAAGGGACAGATGAGCCATGTGTAGGGAAGACATAATTGAGTCCAACTCTGTCACTGTCAGGAGCACAAACTCCAAAGTAGAGCCCAATGGCAAGGCACCAAACTCCTGAGCTACCTGCCCTGACCTTAGGACCTGGGTGTCTCCAAAGCCCTCAGGAGCCCCACTATTTGGGGTAGTATCCACTTTGGCAGTTTATGAGATTCTGCTGAGGTGTGCATAAGCGTTACCTCTGGGATGACCTCCCTACTCATTTTGAAGTCTCTTAGCCATATAAACTCGTTTGTCTTTACCTTTTTCCCCTTTTATTTGAGGTTTTTTTCCAGTTGCATTGTTAGTTGGTGTTTGGGAGTAATCCCTCAGTGCCAGGGAAGCTCATCCCCAGGAGTCATGTTCCTCACTGGGAGGAAGGTAATTTATATGCTGAGTTTGGCTTAGAGAGAAGTCACATTTGGGCAACACGGAGGTTCTCAGGAGGCAACTCTTAGGCACCCCACAACACTAAGCAAACTTTCAATTTCAAGAGCAAAGGCTCACAAGCATAGTCATCAATATCAACGGCCCATCAGTGAACCATCCTCCTTCGCCATTCATTGCCCCTGCATTTGGGGGACTGTTGTTGCTCCATTAAAGAAAATGGCAGAGCTCTCCAGGAAGGGAATTCAATATTCTCTCTGTTATTGTGTGAACCTCCACCCATTGTGACAATGCTCCGTGAACATTTGAACGTAGTTATATACCTTATATGTATGCCCAGGTGAACTTCCTCCCATGCATCCCCCATCACTGACACCTCACACCAATGATCCTCCCCTGCCCCAGTTATAACCCTTCTGTGATCCAAAGCTTCTTCCATAATGAAGCCAATAAAATAATGTAAATACAATTAATAGGAAAATGAAATAATAATGATAGTTTTAAATATGAGAAATAAAATACATAAAAATTTTAAAAACTAAAAATAAAATAAAATTAAGATTGGGATATTAAAAAATATTGAAAAATATTTAAAATTTTTTTTGACATTTTGCCTTTCATCACTGTAATATCTAGTGTCCTGTATGAACAGTGACATTTTCTTCACAATTTTATAAATTTTGATGAAATTTAACATGGCCTGTATCTGTCATTGCAAGATCATGTAGAACACTTTCACTTTCCCCCAAATGCCCCATGTTCCATCTATTCTATTCCTCCCTCCCCCTCCCCTCAGGACCCATGGCACCCACAAGGCTTCACTACTTGAAGAACAAGATTCATAGTTACTTGTAACAACATTGAGGGCTTGGCATATTGCTCTGTCCTCCCCTGTTAGGCACTGCCTATGCTCCCGAGAGACTGCCTCTATATTTGAGAACATAGCAGGACTCCGGAGGATGGGAGTCCAACACCTTCCCACTCATTATGTGGGTCTCCACCCACTGATACAACTCATTATGACAATATAAACACTCACATACTCCCTAGAAGCCTGCCCCAGGTGCTCCCTTCTTTGAATCCAACATCCAACACCCTAAACCAATAGCCCTCTTCTGCCATGTTGCTGAAAGAACATTCCCAACATTGTAGTTTTAACCACATACCCGCCAATCCCCACTGTTCATCTACTGATTAGTTACATCAGATCACTGAGGGCTCAGCTCTATAGGTGGACGTTGTTTCAAACCATCCCTTACAAAGGCTGCAGAGGAGTCTTTAAGATAGTACACTCCCCCAGAGCTGCATAGAACAGTTGAACAGCTGCATTTTCTGGGCAAGGGCTGAGTCAATAGAGTGCAGCTTTAGGGAACCATGGAAAAAGTTACTGGTGCTTTCCTTGGCCCTTCTCTCATCCCCTTCCCAGGGCAGTTTGGAGCCAGTCAGCCCTCCATTTGTGGATTCCTGGACTTGTTTTGGGTGAGAAAGTTTACTTGGGAATTGTCTCTCCTAAATGCCCACCTTCCCAGAATTTGTACTTCAAGAAAAAAGCAGCTTGAGACAATGAAATCAGTGTAAGAAATAATTGAAGAAAGGGGCCTGGGGCAAAGGCTTGCTTGCTTTAAATCCTGCTGTAGAGCACCTAGGAGAGGGAGAAAGTCTGTTTCCTGGGAAATAAAGAGGACATTCAAACTGCTATAAACAAGGGAATTCCTAAGCCCACTAGCAAGCACAAGCACAAGAAAAGACACAGACTCAGAAAAGATAATTCAGACCCTGAAATTTTCATTTTCCTTGGGCTGACCTTCATGATAGGAGGGCTGAACTCTGAAGGAGAGCACCAGTCAATGAAAACCCAATTTGCAAAAACAGAGAAATATATTTTTTGCATAGGTTTGTTTAGTTATATTAGCCCCTGATACTCAAGAAAAACTTCTGTTACATATCTAGCAGGATACAAATTTTATAAAAAGACATTGCAGGGAACAAATCCCAGAGTTAACATTAAAAAACTTTTAAATGTACAGTGTGCAGCAAAAGACAACAAATCAAAGAAAGTAACAGGAAATGATAGTGCATCCAAAGGAAAAGGATAAAAATACGAAAACACCAATGAAGAAAATAAGAATGTTGACATGCTAAACAAAACATTTTTAAAAAATTGAGGGTAAATTAAAGTGTAAAAAGGCAGACAATTGTAAGATATGACAACAGAAAGCCAAAGGATAAAATAGACAAAGTAAATAATGCCTGTACAGTAATGACATTGAATTCCCCAATCAAAAGACACAGACTGACAGAATGGTAAAAAATATATGAGCCATCCACATGCTGTCTACAACAGACTTACCTCAGATATAAGGGCACAGCCAGGTTGAAATTGAAGGGTTGGAAAAAGATATTCAATGCAAATAATAATCAAAAAAAGATCTAGAGTAGCGATACTAATATCAGACAAAATGCATTTTAAATGCAAAACTGTTATAAGATATGAAGAAGGCCAACATATATTAATAAAAAAGGCAATTCACCAAGAAGAATTGGTGAAAATAAATGTTTGTGCACCTAACTTGGGTGCCCCAAGATACATGAGGGACACAATGGAAAAACTAAAGAGAAAAATAGACATCTCTACAATATTAGTTGGAGACTTCAATACACTATGCTCAGTATTGGATAGAACATCTGGAGAGAAGATAAATGAGGAAACAGAGAGCTTGAATAATATCATATATGAACTAGAATTAACATATATTTATAGAATATAATACCACCAAACTGCAGGATATACATTCTTTTCAAGTGCTCATGGATACTTCTCCAGGGTAGATCATATTTTGGTTCACAAGACAGGTCTCAATAAATTTTAAAATATTGAAATTATACAAAACACTTTCTGTGATCAAATTGGAATGAAGAAGATGACATAGGTTTAAGTGGATGCTCACCATCTCTCTCACAAAAGACAGCTGACTGGGGACAGGATCCTGCCCAAGTGAGTTGTTCTGGGAGTCCACAGAGCAGGAGACTTTGAGGCATCGATCTGGAGGTAGCTGGACAGGGAGATAGATTGCTCAAGATAAGACCATGAGTTTTTAGCCCCGTTCCTAGAAAACACAGATGGCTAAGCCCCACCATCAGGGCAGGGAGCCAGGGTGAGCAACAACTCCTCCGGCCACTCAGCAAGAGGCAGTATTCTCCAAGAGTGGGAGGATTCTGGCAAAGGGTGAAGAGAGGTTTACTTTCTGTGGGTTTGGTTGCCTGGACCCCCTTAGAGCTTTGGGGAGCACATCAGCTGGCTCGAAGTGGCACCAGGCTAAGGGGAGAAGAAAATCTGCTGAGGAAGCCTGATTTACCTAACTGCCCTGGGATACAAAGGCTTGGCTTGAGAGAGGGTGGAGTCAGCCAATTTAAGAGTTCTGTGCTGACTATCAGAATTTCAACTCCCCTAAGGCAGTCAGGCAGTGGGAAGTGCTTAATAAGTTTTCAAGAG
>JAQZBX010113832.1:0-10066 GCA_029593785.1 Cabassous unicinctus
ACAGGAGACAACCAAAATGAGAGACTAGCATTTTTACAATTATTTTTTGGGATACTGGGATCCATGACAAGAACTCAATAGAAAGAAATCTTGGAAATCTGAATGTCTTTGTGCTTCATGGGACTATACACTATTCAAACTTTTATTATTAAGAAATTCCCCTGCTTCAGGCAATGTACAGGGTCTGGGAATATAAAGGTGGGAAAATATTTTATCCTGGCCTTAGGGAAGCAGCAGTGGATGGTGAAATGCCATTATACACTTATGAGACTAATTTAAAAAAAAGAATACCAAGTAATGGCAAGAAAGCAGAACAATGCTCACATTAATACAAAACAAAACAATACAGCCACACTGGAAGACAGTGTCAGTTTCTTATAAACTTACCAAATCATCCTGTAACCCCACTTCTACCTATTTACTCAAGTGAATTGAAAGTATATTCACCTAAAGTCCTGTAAACAAATATTGAAACAGATTTGGTTTTGGTCACCAAAAAGTGGAAAAAATTACAATATTCAACAGGTGGGGAAAAAAGACAGGAGAAAGGATTGCTGAGTAATATGGGGGCCTGAGTAGCCCTTCTCATTCCAGGGGGAAAAAGAGACAATTAAATAGTAACAGGGAAGCATCAAAGCACTACTCTACTTACATAAAAAAGGAGAGAGACACACCCATCCATAGTTGGCCTAACCCCCAAGGCAGATGCCCCCTGACAATAATTCATGAGGCCCAAATTTACTTAAAAAGATGAGAAGATGCAATTGTGAGAGCATTTCTTTGAGCTTTCAGACAGACTGGACCAGAGTTCATCCCCAGGGAGGACCCTGTTGACACAGTCAAGGAACTTTTTTACAGGGAAAGCCCACCCCTTCACCAAGGCCCCTACTCACAGCCAGGCTAGGGACCAGGTGGAGGTGTTGGCAGGCCCTGAGGAGTTCTCATGTCAGTCACAGATCTTGGCTTGTCAGGCCCAGGTAGTCATCCTAAAGGGGAACACACAGCCCCTTGCCTGGGTTGCTCCTGCATATCAAAGGCCCAGTCCCCTGCCTCCCTGGGAATTGTGCTTATTGGAACAATTCTTATCAAACAGCAATGCCTACTGGTGCCTCCTTTTGCTCTTACTGTGCCCACAATAGGATGCATGAGCCACCATATAAAAGATTGTACACCCTGCAGCTGGGGATATAGGTGGGTGCCTAGTTGATTGTCCCAAGGGCACCCAGCCTTTCAGTCATCCCTTCTAAGGCAAATGACCTGTGAATGAAGCAATCAGGGCTTATGAAACCTCACCTGACATGACCTGAAGTCCATCAAGAATCCCCAGTGGATACCATGTGGAGAAGAGCAATCACCAAAGTGAACTTCTGATTCCAAAAACTATGATGGGAAAGATGGGTAATTGTACACAGCCAATGTTACAAATAATACAAATTTATTAAAAAGACATGAAGTAACTATAATATCTGGTGAACTTGTCCAATATACAATTGTTCTATTGAAAATTGTGATATGGAAGAAGACTGGGGACCAAGCTCCTGTATAGATCAATATATAGATATAGATACTACAGGCACATATATTAATTACTTAGAACATTTTAATAAGTTTGCACATGAGAAAACATTTGCCAGTGATCTTCTCATAGAAATTAGAATGGAGAGGTCATACAGCAGGACTGAATTTTAATTTCAACTTTATACACTTTTTACTGCATGTCTCTGATTAAGGCTGTTCCTTTGTCCTTCAATACATATTCTTTGAAGACTCCCTAAGTGTCTCTGAACAGAGTATCTTGGCTTCATTAACTGCTAGAAATTTTCATATATGTTTCTCCTTCCTCTCAGATATTAGGAAGTATGATTTTAACAAGGTTTTCTAATCAGATAATCTGTCATACTGTGTTAATTTGATTTTTATTTTGTTTTTGTTTATGAGGATTCATTTGTGATTTTTATATCATTCCCTAGCTCAGTGTGGAATTAAATTTGGGACACTGACAACAAAGTATGCATTTATAGATAAATATTAATATTATATTCATTAGACCACTGACCTAGTCTGAGAGTCAACAAATAGCAATCACTTTAATAGTTCCTTTTAAGAAAATTGAAATAAATCAGCTAAAACTTCCAGCTATCCTTAATGGCATTAAAAATAATTCAACCAAAATATATATTGCTTCAAAATTCAGTTATGATTTACAAAAAAAATAAGTGTTATCAGTGATGTTGGTGAATGTGAAAGTTTGTTGTACTGGGGAAATTTAATTTTTAGAAATTTATTTTCAGCAAATTGCTTGGAGACAATGTGCTGTGTTCAGTATTTGTGATGAAGCTGGAATTGTAGAGGAGACAATTCTGTAGCTGCAAAGATACAACTCATTTCCCCATAGAATCCAGTATTTAGAAGGACTTTCTCACTTATTCTTAGAATTACATTCACACATTCACATTGTGCAAAAATCTGAAGCAACTTAATATAAAGCTAACAATGTGCATGATTTCATTTCTCTGTTTTCAAAAAGGTTTCATGTGTTTTCCAAAAACATAATATGTCACATAAGCATAGTTTAAAATGAAACTTTTTCCTTGTATCAATTTTCTCCCTGGAATCTTGTTTACACACAAACCATATTTTATGTCTAAGAGGAGCAGATGAATGCAAGGAGCCTTTTCATAGGCCAGGTTCTGCCTCATGTTGAGCACTTTGGCATGGGGCTAATTACTGAAACTCTCTGTGTGTTTATTTGTATGACAGAAAGGAAAAAATGAGTCATTTTTGGGTTTTCCATGTGACAGTCAGGCTCTGAATCTCAACAGAGTTCCATCACCTACTCTCAAGTTCATTGGACTCATCCAGGACAACTAACAATGAAATGATGAAGGACAACCACCATACCAAGGAACAGAGAAAGTCTACAATTGCAAGCAAGATAGTCACACCCATCTACCCCTTAGGAAATAAACCCTGCCCAATTAGAGGTGGAGAGGGCATCACCATCCCAGAATCCTCAGGATTGGGGAATGAACAATGGACTAGGGTAGACTTGTTGTTATACTATAGAATTATTGTTATTCTAGCAATGGAAGAACTTATATCATTGATGTGGAGGCAGTGGCCACCAGATGTTCTGAGTTGAGGGAAAGGGAAAAATAAGTGTAATATGGGGGCATTTTTGAGACATAGGAATTGTCCTGAATGATGTTGAAATGGCAGATATAAGCCATTATATATCTTGTCATAACTTACAAAATTGTGCAGGAGAGAGTTTAAACTATAATGTACACTTTATGGCAATACTCCAATATGTTTTCATCAATTGTAACAAATGTGCCACACTAATGAAGGATGTTGATAATGTGAGAAAGTGTGTGAGGGCTATGGAATGGGGCATATGGGAATTCCTTACATTTTTTATGTATCAATTATGTAATCTATGTATCATTGGATTTAAACTTCCTAGTTAAAAGAAAAGACAGGTGCTTTTTAAACAGTTGAAATTCACTATGTAAAACTGATTAAAGCAGAGAATCTGTGATTGGAGGCAGGTGCAACCTCCAGCCTCCACAGAAACCTCTATGTTGGCAGCCCTCTGGGAAACATTCTCTGATACCCACTGGATTTTCTCCTTGTACCATGTTTTATCATTTTTCAAACCATATATTTATGTAATTGTAGTGGTTGCAAATAAAATAGAACACAGAAATAAGTTTACTCCTCCCATTTTATCAAAAATTATCCCTCCTTGATCTAATAGCAGAAGTGAAGCAGGCTACATATAGGGAATAAATAGATAGATCTGGAACCTGGTCAAAGGACCATGTGGACATCAATAGCCCAAGATGCCTGCTGGAAGATTCTTGTGAGATTTCTCTGAGAAGCTAGGAGAAGGCCCTAATATTCTTCAGAGGCCCCATAATTGGGCCCTCCTGGGGGACTGATGAGTGGGGTAATCAATCAAAACAGCAAGCACCTGGAACTCTTCCCATGCCATTAGCAAAATGGCATGGATTTGCAATGAAAATTATCAGTTTACAAAGCAGGTGCAAAGGTCAAATCACCTATTCTGCCCCTGTTCCTGACCCCTGCTCCTGCTCCACGTGGCTTCTGCACCCTGCTTTTGCACTTGGGGCCCTCATGGCTTCTACACCCTGCTCTTGCCATGTCTCCCCTGCATGGATCAACACGCAAGTAAAACCTGGGCATTTATAATCTATAATGGGAAATTGTAGTCTATAAATCAGACATCTCTATCACTCTTCAGCCCCTTACCCTCTACTAGAGACCCATGATCTGTTATTTTCTCCCATTTCTCTTCTCTCCCTACCTTAATAAATTACTGGTCTCACTTATCTGACATGCTCTGAAACTCATTTCTTCAGGATAAGTCAAGAGCCTAGAATAAATCTGGTAACATGTATGGTGAGCCAGCCGGGAGATTATTGGTGAGTGTAAGTAACAATGACCTACAGCTTGTTTAATGCCTTCTTTTGCTTATCCATTTTAAATGGATTTGCCTACAAGACCCCATGGGATGAATTCTTGGGAGGGAAGAGGCTAGGTCATGGGAACTCTCTGTGTCCAGGCCACGTGTTCAGGCTTGTGAGAACTGACCCCTGTTGGGAAGGCTGGGTCACTGGGAAGGTGCTCAAAGTGGAGCCCTGCCAAGACAGATGTACCCCAACTGAGCACCAGGTGCTGAAAATCTTTTTCAAGCCCTTTTAGCAACAGGTGGCTTTGCCCTCAGGCCATTGCCTTCTACTGCCATCTCCCCTTGCAGCAGCTAGACAATGACTCAGAGCTAGGGACTTGCCCTCCATGGATCCATGCCTTTGCAGACCCACCTTAAGCAGTGGCAAGCAGGGTCAAGATGAATGCTAATGGAGTTCCCAGGAATCCCTGGGTCACAGGCCAGGACTCCTCACTCTTAACCTTTACCTATGTTGTTTTACCTTCCTACTGCTTACTACTGAATTTTTCATTGCAGATTTGTGTTAAAATGCTTTAGAATGTCTTAAAAACTGGTACTGAAAATGCATTTGCTAGCAAAGAAGTTAATTGCCTCAGGGCCACAAGGCCTGTTAGCTAGAACCATTGCTCTATAATCACTTAATGGTTTTTTTCATGGCTTGTCTAACTGGGAAACTACCAAATGGTAAAGTCATAAGAATGCTTTTAAAGGCCTCTGTAAGAATAGGAAGAAGGAGCACAATTTGGCTTGGGAGCGTCAAGTGGAAATTGACACTGAGAGCTGTTCAGTCTGTCTTCCAAGTCCACAATGATCCTGGCATTGCCCAGTGGCAGGGTCTCTGATTCCTGAGGTGGCAGGAACCAGACATATAACTCTGAATGTCCCCCAAGACATGTCTTGGGTGCTTCAATTCAGAGAGCAGCCTAAACATCCTCTGAGATTTATCTCAGGTATTTCAATTTGGGTAAGAGTGCAGTCAGTCTCGAGTGCATTTCACCCCTGAAATGCAGGGGTGCTGAGAAGCAGAGTGGTAATTCTGAATGGTCCCCCCAAAAATTCCTTGGGCCATCCATTCAGAGAGAAGCCAAACATCTTCTAAGACTTTATCATCTCAGATGCTTTGGTTTGGGGCAACTGTTCTGTCTTCCACCAGTCAGCTTGGATGCTTTGGTCTGATCTTCAGGCTTTCAGGCATCTCCCAAGACCTAGGTCAGCCACAGGGACACCTGTGAGCCCCAGGCTCTGGATTTCAGGATGCTGGAACCAGAACATCAGCTCCAAATTTGGAGTGGTGAATGTGTTAGTCAGACTTGGACTCTGGGATGCCAGATCAGTTGACTAAAGAGTGCTTCTTCATTATTCATTCTTCCTAGAATAATAGGCATGGTCTCTAGCCCACCAGTAAACTCCCCATAGCAGTGTCTTTGTAAAAGTCAGGAAATTCTGCCTACTGTGAGTCTACATAGCTACAGTATAGCTGAGAGAAGCCTCTGTATAGGACCCTAAATTCCAATTTGACCAGTGTAAATAGAGAAGGACAGCTAGATCTGAGAGCCAGAAACCTCATGTCATGTCTACTTAAAGAAATGAGGAAATACACCTCAAACTTCTTGGTTTAAACTCAGTTGTGCCTATACAAGTTGTGAATGGAGATCAAGATCCAAACCATTTACTGAACTTCTGAAAAATAAAAACATCCTGTGCCATCAAAAGAGATAAAAGAGTTTCTACAAAAGCTAAGGGCATAAATTTCTCTCTTATTTTAATCTGTGCTTAACTATGTATTCAACTTTGAAATCTGTGTTTAACTTTGTCAGTTTGCTTCCACCTAGGAAATCAGATTTGGGGCTCCCCTGTTACAAATTGGATAACGGTGAAAGGTAACCTAAAAATGAGCCTTTCTGTGTCAATACTGCCTTGCAAGAGGATTTAATGTAAAAATCATAAGTGGAATTGGTTCAACTGCTAGAAAAGCAGAAAAGTTAGCAAAGTTGTTACTAATAAAATTCTTGTGGCTTCATTAATAAAGAATGCAATTCACCTTAAAGTAAAAACGTACTAGAAACTCTAAGAGTTAATATCATTTATAAATGCTTTTATATTATAAAACAGCAGAAGGAAAATAACTAAATTATAACTGGGTAGATTTAACCTAAATCTACTATGTAAATCTTAAGCAAAACATTGCTTCATTTATGATTGCTTCAAGCCTAGTGTCACTGCTTGCCTTTGTTTATGATTGTTCCATAACAGCTTTTACCCCAATAGCTCATGGGAAAGCAAATGAGACATCCCTGTCTCTTGTCCTACTGATTTTAGTGACCCTGCTTTCATTCATGGCTCCAAATGTGGACTAAATTGTTGCCTAGTGGAATTCTTGTGCCTCAGGGTTGAATATCCACACTTCCAGTCCAGTGACTGCCAGAATCCTGTTATCTCTGAGGACTGAGAAGTGAAGGATCCCTCCTGCCCTGACTGACAGGGGTTCCTAAAAGTAGCAATTCATGAGAGAAACCAGTTTCCCTGAGGCTTCAATAGCCTCAGTGAGTATTTATATGTAGAATTAGTCTTGCTTATCCAAGGTCTGCTAAAGTCAAAGTAAAAAATAAAGTTCTAAAGCAAAGGAAAATTATATTAAAGCATTGGGGACATTTTGGTTATAAGCCAATAATTAAAGAATGAAATTATTATGCAAAACTGCATGGTCACAGTGCAAATTAGAGTAACTAAAAGGAGTCTTCAAAGAAATCTTTTAAATGCTTTCTTACATTAAAATGAAAATTATAACAGTAAGTCCTGTATTTCTGTGTGAAACTATTCATGTCTGCCTATTTGTTCAATATGTAACTTCACACATCAGGATGATATCAAATTAACAAGTGAAAATTCTTAGATAAGCTACATGTGAATTTCTATTCCTGAAGGCCAAATTAAGCTAAGCAGGATGGAAAGGTAATATAGAAATCTAAATATAAAAACTTCGGAAATGAAAAAGTTTTCCTAAGCTCTTTAACCTACTTTATCCCCAAGGCCTTCTCTTTGCAAGAGCTGTGGGGTAAAGATGAGGTGTGACAGATTGAAACTCTATCTTCTAAGCTGGGGAATTAAAGATCATAGTTAGTTCTGTAATTCTTCAATTTAAATCTTTTAATAGCCTTAAAATAAGGGTGGGTAATAATCCTGTTGCCAAATATCAACAAGTGAAGAAAAATCCTTGAAATCTGCCCTCTTTAAATGGATAAAGTGAATTCCATTGGTTGCTAATTGTAATCTAAGGTAAATTAACCAGTCCATGTGGTTGTAGTAAAGCATCCTCTAAACTGAAGCCTTTAAGTGGCTAGTTCCAAGAAGCCATTACTAACTAAAAGCCTAAACTGATAATAATGGCAAAAAGTAACTTCATAGTGGTGTATTCTGTCAGAAGCCACCTCAATCTGCATATTCAAGTGGTGGTATAAAAGATAATCTTGATTCCATTGGGAATCTTCAGTTTTCATTTTAAAGAAAAATGGAAAGAGTTGTTTTTCCTGTACTGCTAAAATAAAATACCTGCTAATTAATATCTTCATGGTAAAAGTGTATAAAAATCAAGAGATAGACTTCAGCATTGTCAAATTCTCTTGTGCATTTAAACCAAGCCCTCAATACACTGCAGGTTGCCTCTCAAATTGAGTTATTGGCTAAGTTGGTTACAGACCCCTAAAACAATAAGGGTGTCTACTATATTTCTAGTTGTGCTCCTGAAGTCGATGGAGACTATGTTGCAGTTTCAAGCCCCTGCAGCAGCCAATGATGGCTCAATATAGCCAGATGCAAAATGAACATTGCCTCCAGACTGGCACTGTTTCATAGTGCTGAAGGGTGCTATGCCACAGGCCAGTGGAATACTGGAACCTACTTTCCAAGCAACTCTCTAGGGTCAACAGTGCTGCAGCATGCTGGCTGTGTGAAAGGCATACCAAGTGGAGCAATGATCACCAGAGTACTGTGAGTAAAACTTAAACACAATTGGTATTATGGCCTGCTCCCATGCAGAGATAATATGTCAGGTATTGCAAACCTGGAGCTTAAGTCTATTAATCACAGCTCAAAGAGAAACTTTAAGTAGTGCATTAATTAATATTAGGCACTGTACCTATGTCCTATTCTAGATATATGCCTGATGATTATGGTGATATCTTTTCTATTCTAGATCATATGCAGAGGGACATTGAACATGTTAAAAGTCCTGGTAAACTTCATTTTCTTAGTAGTTAATGAATCTGCTTAACCCAGTTATCTCTCTTACCCCTTGTTCCAGTACCTGTACCAGTACTTAACATTCCAAAGTATACCCTGGATAAACAAACAAGAACAGCTTGCCTGGAGTTCACCCTGGAAGCTAATGGGTAGTTTGCTAAAGACACTCAAATCTACCTGCCAGATGCAGTGCAGTAGAAGATTCTTCATGGACTTCACCAAGCCATTCATACACTGGGGAGGACTCGCAAACCCACATGCCATCCTGTCAGGGCTAAACATTTCCCACCAGAAGGGAAATGGCAAATGAGGTGGCTAAAACCCACTTCAACTTAGCTCCTTTGAGATGGTCCATGGGCAACCTTTCTTCACCTAAGACCTAGAAACCAGGGTTCTGATCAAAACCTGAGAAGAAAACAGGTCTCTCTCTCAAATGGAGCCTAAATGGAAGAAACTTTACTCTGTAGTTCTAATCACTTTCACAGCTATTTAAGTTAAAAGAATTTCAAGCTTGGTGCACTAATCCTAAGTGAAATCAGCTACCCAGGAAAGTGCTAGCTCACCAAAAACATCTGATGAAATGCATGAATGCCAGTCATTGGATGGCCTGAAACAACTCTTCAAGAGACACAGCTAAGTAGTGTCTATGTCAAAACCAACTGTTCCCTCTAACTCTAGCTCAGACACCTATTGTTAGGAGCAGGGCAAACCAGACACCCCTTAAGAAACTTTGTCTGTTTTCATTTCCTGTAGCTTAACTAAAAAGAACAATGCCCCTTCTCATTCCTCCCTTACCATAGGAGCTAAGATTAGCAATTTATACCTAACCCCATTTTCTATTGCAATCTCTTCCCTCAAGAGTTAACCAAGAGCACAATGCAACTGAAAAAATACTGTTTCCCATCAACTTTGGGAAAATGCAGCCTTTACAGGCACCTAGACTTTTCTACTTTTGTGGTCCAGTATCCTCTTAATGAGACCATATAGTCTCAAAGTTCTAATCAAGTTTATTTCTTCCAGAAACAACATCTTGTTAGCCATATGGGGACCTCATCTAGCTTCACCCAGGAAACTGGATCCATCTTCCTCCAACTAAGATAGAATAGCTAGAGGGTTTTACACCTTGTCAGGTAGGGCTACTGCCCCTAACCAGCAGGAAGTAGTTACAGAAGAATGAACATCTCCTTTAAATACCCCTTTAAGAATAAAGGGGTAAACTCCGAGAGGGGAATGAAGCAGGCTTCATATAGGGAATCAATACATAGATCTGGAACCTGGGAAAAGGACCATGTAGACATCAATACCCCAGGATGGCTGCTGGAATATCTTCATGAGATTTCTCCCAGAAGCTAG
>JAQZBX010113833.1:0-10066 GCA_029593785.1 Cabassous unicinctus
GCTGGCCCCGCCCCTGCCCTGCCCCCCGATGCCATTGGACAAGTCCCGCCTGCCCACGCCCTGACGGACGGCGGAGGGCCGGGCTCCAGGATGGCCAATGAGTTGATGACTTGGAGTGACTATGGGCGGGACTAAGAGGAATTTGGAAAGGGATTGGGGCAGAGACGTGCCAGAGAGGGTGAGAAGAGTGGTGGGATGGGACCGCTGACCCTGGGTCCCGGCGGAGAGCGCCGGGGAGAAGGGGGGAGGGGAGCGAAGCAGGTGGCGAAGAAAAGGGAGGGGAGCCCAAGGCCCCGAGAGTTAGGGGAGAGTTTACAAAAATTGCTCTACTCGAGTGGGACTGTGGTCGCGGGAAAAGCCCACTCGTGGGCGAGCCACCAAGTCGGCCTCCAGGCCACCCCAGGGAAGTCTACAGAAACGGCGAACTGTGACAGGGACTCGTGCACCCGATTAATTGGTCACTGATCACCTCAGGGGCCTAGGCTAACTGCCACCCGGAGAGTGGCAACTGCAGAACCCAGAGCTGCTGGGCTGGGGGTGGGGAAGGAGACCACTGTCGCCACACCTCCCGCCCAGGCGACAGTTTAACTGCCTCCGCATTCCCACATCAGACCTCCCCGTGCGACCCGGCAGCGCCTCGGAGATGTGGCTTGAGACTGTAAGAATGACATTTTATTCCCGATGTCCCACCCCAGGCTTCTGTGCCCAGGGTGTGGCGATGCGGGGCCAAACTGCGTATGTCTCTAAGTGTACATGTGCATGCATGTATTTCAAGTGCCTACTTTAACACACGTACACACAATAAAGTGTCTCCCTGTGAAGGGCGTTTAGGACAAATTTCAGTTGAAGTATGTGCGGTAAGCTGGGTGTGGAGAGGGAGGAATGGAAGGGAGACAGGTAACCTGGAGGGTGGGCCTTCTTTCACAACCTGCAGCCGAGAAACACACCAAGTTACCCTGGGCGTGGAGTTGGAGCGTCCCCCTCTGCTAAAAATATTACTCACAGGTAGCAACGACGCCTGATTGGCCACGCTTCCCCCTTAGCAACCGGGCGATTGGCTCTCTGGTTTCCAGGAGACAGACGTCAAACTCCGACTGGGAAAAGAGGCAAGTCTTGGGGGGCGGAGTGGGAGGGGGAGAAAGAAGCAATGAATGAAACGCCCATCGCCTGGCCTTCCCCTTTCCCCTCTCCCGTGCACTCCAGGGAGCGCTTCCTGGAAAAACACCAGTTGGGGTGCCGCCTTCCCCTCGAAACAGGGGCCTGCCCCCTCTGCCTGCTATGAGGAAATTAACAGCAACTCAATGAGTGGAGTATCCGCGAAGCGGACCTGTGTAGACCAACTGTGCTCTCAGGCACAAACTCGCTTCACGTGTTAGGCCTAGAGCTTTTCGTTTTATTCACGCATAATTTGGATGTAGCCTGCTCCTCCACCCTGAGTCTCGTGCCTTCCTGCCTACCCCCGCCCCCCGTCTCCTTGTAGAAGGAACTGCGTTGAGAAAGGATTGTTTCTGAAGTGCCCGTGTGTGTGAGAAGGGGAGGGGACGTGGGTGTGTGGAATTGGTGGGCTGTGGTCAGGAGCCGCATGTTAAGATTTAGATTCCTAAAACTCAGGCAGCGCTTTTAAGAACATACAAGTTTTACTCAATCACTTTAAATTCTTTAAATCCTGATTTTTCAGTTTTGGGTCTTTAGTTGTAAACAAGGAAGAGTGTAATTTAATTATGAAAGTACGGCAAACATTTTAAATGAAAATGCTCCATGTGCATCAGAAAGTTTTGTGATATAAATTATCTCTTCAGTGTTTTCTTTTTGCTCATCTGTATTTTCTAGTTTTCTAAAATGAACACTAATTCCATTTGTAAAAAATGAATTTTTAATTTTATGATTAGTTGAGCACAGAAATTGCAAGAAACTTATTTTGGGAATGACTTACTAAAAGAAACACTCTTGATTTTTCATGTGTTCCAGAAGCATAATTTCTCTTTTGTCTTTAAGCAAATAATATTACTGTACAAAACATCCAGAATTGCAAGACAATGTGTTGGGCCATGTGTCTTGATTTGTGATTTGGAAAATATATCACTGTAATTAGGGAGCATATTAGGTGTGGCTGAGATTAAATTTCTAACTAAAGATAGATTAAGTAATTTTGTCGTTTTTCAAGAATTCTCTAAAGGGAAGGCACAGATTATCTTTTTTAATGACCCCCATCTCTAATCCCAGATTTAAAATATGAGAGCAGTCATCTGATATGTACTGATTAGATTTCAGTAACAGTAGATAGAATTTTAAAATCAGAAATTTAGTTGTCTAAAATTAATGTGTTATTTCTATTCAGCTGCTCAGTTCAGGAGTATGAGGAGGTAAATATAAGCACATGCATGAACTGAGCCAGTGTGGAAGGCTGGAAAAAGCACTGAAGCCTGGGGTTGGAAGACCTATCAATTTATTTCCTTGCCCATAAAAATAGTTAGATAATCTCTAACATTGCTTTCAATAAAAATTCCACTTTTAAAACTTGATGCCCCTAAAGTAAGTAATGTGGTTCTTTGTCAAATAAAGATGGCAAAGAAAAGGGAAACCAGATTCATATCCTTGGAATATTGCCAGTCACTAGGTATAAAATTTTCTTTATCCAAGTTCTGTACTTGAAAGAACCCTTTCATATGGTTTATTACTACTTAACATTTACTTTGGGATTATACAGAGTGGATTACTAAATGATTTTTTAGAGTTATGGAGAAAAAAATCTGTTACTAGGGCTCCGGGTGGAATCACAATCAGAACGCAGTCCTCTCGTGAACAAATGATAGTTACTGGAAACCGCAGCCCTTGTTTTTCACATCTTTGCATTTCATGCTATTCTTAGAGAGGTGCCTTACAATAAAGGTCTTTAATGTTTGATAGATGAATACATTTCAGTATCATTGTAAAACACAGGTCTTGAAAGTGCCCTGAATTATTGCCTCATTCACACACACATACACACACACACTACACACTCACACATACTCCACATTAATTTCTGAGAGAGATATGTCCTAAACTTTCTAATTCTCATTCTGTTTCCTTGTAAACTGAGATGACACCACAGGGGAATCGCCATCACATGAGATTTATACTAAGGCTCATTTCAATTCTAGGGAGTTGGCCTTTTATCTGAAAATAAGGCAACATACAAATGTAATGTCCTTTTTATCAATTATTGTCATTCATTTCTTTTTAGATAGTCATGCAGCACAAACCGTGGCATACACATTTTAAAAATTGTTTATAAAAAGCAATTATATTTTTTTAAAAAACAATTATAAGCTAATCATTGAGTTATGAAAATCCAAGTAAACCAGTTTTCCTCTAAACATTTCTGGAAAGAAGGCACTGCACTACGGCTGAGGAATCCCCCGTGTGGTTTCCTGTGATTTCTCATATGGTTTAGGAGAGGAGGGCCATATATTCTCCAGAACAGACTGGCACGTGGACGTTCGTAATTAAAAGATAATTAGATAATATTGAACAAACCCATTTATCTTTGGAAGAGCCAATTCCACTGGAGCAACTTGGTCTGATAGGAGAATGTCTCCTTATAACTTGCCCACTGCCTATTACCTTGATGAACAAAGGTCCAAACCAAATCTTAAAATTTCCTTCTGTTAGTCAAGGGTGAGGATTTCGATCTCAGCAAGACTATAGTGCAGATTCTAGGAGTGATATAGTGTTCACAACATTCTAAGTACAAAGAACATTTAAAGTTCTCTGTGAGCTCGTTTTATTTGAGTACTTTAAATATATAAACTCTTCCATCCATGGCACATTGTGTTAAGGAAAATGGAAGTGTGCTATTGTAATTTTACATTTAAAGCATGGGTTTTGCATCTGTTATTATGCAGTTCTGCTTACAAAAATACAGTTTTATGTGAGTGTATATATAAATATATATATACATTTTTTTGTAACCAGTAGGGGTGGCACTATGACACTGTTCTGCCAGTGAGACATAAACAGAAGTCAGCTGGGGTGGTTTCTGAGAAAGCTTTTGCTTTTCAATGGGGCTTGTTCCAGTTACTATTGCTGCAAAACAAACTATCCAAAACAACCAGTTTTGTATGCTCTTGGATCCTGTTGGTTGGGGATTCAGACAGAGCACAGGGGAATAGACAGCTTCCCTCAGCTGGGAAAACTCAAACAACGGGGCTGGAATCATCTGGAGCACAGCTGTCTAGCAGAACTTTCTCCAGTGATGGAGATATTCTATATCTGTGCCGTCCAATATGATAGCCACTAGCCACATGTGAGTGAAGAAGCCTCCAAATCCACACTGTCCAATTCAGGAATCACTGGCCATATGGAGCTATATAAACTTAAATTTAATTAATATTCAATAAAATGTAAGATTCCATTCCTTAGCTCCCAGCTGAGGTGCTTAATGTTGAGCACCTGGGCTGTGATGCCGCAAAGGCTGGGCTCAGCTGGCATTGTCAGCCAGAGCACCTACACCTGGGCTCTGAATGCTCCTTGTGGCTTGGGCTTCTCACAGCATGACAGCTGGGTTCTGGGAGGGAGCCTCCTAAGAGGGAGTTCTGGAGTGTGAACATTCTAAGAGTCAGGTGGAAACTACATGGTCTTTTATGACCCAGCCTCAGGAGTCACAAAGCATCAGTATTGGTCGAAGTAGCCACAAGCCTATCCAGATTCAAGGGGAGGGGACAAAGACACCATCTCTCCAGGGAGGAATGTCAAATAATTTGGGGTCATTTTTAAAAATCACCACTGGGATGCTTCCATCTTCTTCTTGCCTTAAACATGGATATGATGCAGGAGCTGCAGCAGCCTTCTTAAAACCACAAAGAAAATGCAAGATAATCACAGAGATAGAAGCTGTAATGCTAGTATTTGCTTAGGTCTGGATCTCTTTTTCAGGGAGGAAAATAACACTACTTTTGAAGCCACATTAAATTGGGTGCTCTATGACTTGCAGCTGAAAGTATTCCCCCCCCCCACCCCAAAACACCAATTTAACATCTTTTAAGGAAACCTGAACTTGATTCTTAGAAAATCAAAATTGTGTTCTCTACTCTAGAATCTCGGGGCCTCTTTCTCATTATAAAACCTGGAAATGCTCATTGTAGAAAATTTGAAACACACAGAAATAAAAAAGAAAATAGCAATCATCTTCATCTCAGCATGCAGTGATAACCATTGTTAAGCATCCTGCTCGTTTCTTTCTGAATGATTTTACATCACACATGCAGTTTTGTATTCTGCAATTCACTTAACATTATATTGTTCTTATTTCCCCCTGACATTAAGCGTTTGTCATCATCATTCTTAATGACTACATACTATTTCCAGTCTAAGGATTTAGAATGATTTATTTAATTGCTAGGCATGTTAACTGTTGAGAATTTTAATATACTAAAAATCACATCAAACATCTTTACATAAACATCTTTTAACTACATTTCTGATTATTTCCTTGGAATAGATTCCTGTAAATGAACTTACTGAGTCAAAGAGAAGGGACATTTTTAAGGATCTTAATACATAATTGTAGTCCACTTTCCAGAAAGTGTACAGTTTGCCCTTCCAATTTATAATCATGTCAGTCTCGCTAAATCCTAGTCAGCATTGCCTTTTTTTCCTACTCTTGGCTAATTTGGTAGGTAAAAATATCTTGTTTTCATTTGCATTTCTTTGATTACATGTAGGATGAACATTTTTTCACATATCAGCTCCTTGAATTACTCTTTTTGTGAATTTTCTGTCCATGCCTTTTCTCCATATTTCTATTAAGAGATTTTTTGTGTTTTTTCCTTCAATTTATATGATTACCTTGCAGATTGTGTGCCAAATATGTGGCTGTCCATGATTCTGGTCATAAACTTCACTCTAGAACTTGCCCAAATGTTTTAAACGTGATTTTAATGCCTAGAACCTTGATTTTTGATTTACTGTTTAACTCTTTAACATTTCTGCCTGGCTCAAAGGTTATCAATGTATGCTTTAGAAAAAAAAATAGGCAAAACAAAATAGTTCTAATGATCTTTACTCAGGCCCCTTTCTCCTTGACCTTTCTGCCACATTTCACTGTGGTAGCTACTTGATATAGTCCCTTTTGACTTTGAAGACATTGCGTGTTCTTTTTTTGACAAGCTGTCCCCAGCATGGTGTCCATTTCCTAATTCTTCAGCCACAGATGAGTGCAGCAGAAAAGTTAAGAATTTGAAATGAGAAGTTCTGTGTTTGAATCATGCTCTGCCACACAGCTGGAGGTAGCTGCTCTAAAGCAATGATTTCCCTCCGAGTCATATGAGAATCAGATGAGATGGGGCCTGTGAAAATGCTTTGTGAACTGCAAAGCCTACATAGATGTTAACATTTTCTCCTACTTTCCTCTCTTCCTCCCTCCCTCCCCTCTCCCTTGCCTTTCCCTACCTCCTCCTCTCATTCCACCCTCTCCTCCTCCTTTTACTTCACTTCTTGTATCTGGCAGAAATTCAAGTACCATTTGATTCAGCTCAAGTAAGGAAATATGTGAAATTGTTTTTAAACTATAAACAAGTATTAACATTCTCTTCTCTACAAGTGTCCCCAGTTCTGTCATTTCTGCCTTCAAAATGTCTCTCAGAATCTCATGCCTTGGTGTTTTAGATTGTTGTTTAATTCTCAGGGTATCTAAGATTTCATGCATTTCTGTCTTGTCTCCTATGTGGGATTCCCAGCTTCTTTAAGGCAGGGATCATGTCTTGCTATTTTTGTACCTTTGCGCACCACTGTATAGTGCCTTGCAGCCAGTCAATACTGAATGATTGATGGTTTTGTTATGTTGCTGCATAATCCAGTGAAAGAACATAGACTATTTGAGGAAGGGTACGTGTTGAGGGTGGTGGGGGTATAGAGTTCTGGAGGTGAGAGTCTACAGAGGAGGCTGGGTCTGTAGGCAGAAGCCAGAATTTGGAATTTTGCCTTTAATAGATGGGAAGAAGTTGAATGATTTTTTCAGTAAAAAAATGATATTTTTTGGAATTCTGTTTGGAACATATTTCATTTAGTTCTGAACCTCGAGAGCCTAATACAGTGCCTGGCGCCCAGGAATTGCCATCAATGTGTGTGGAATTGCTGGACTTAATTTTATGACTCCATGGAATATAAATATTTTTCATTTGCTTGGTTATTCAGAAGATAAAATACTATCTTTCAGGGAAAAAATTGGCTGGGCTGTAGTCCAATATTTCTATCCACCTGGGAGTAAAAGAAAAGAAAATTCTGGCAGGGTATAAGCCAAAATCTTTTGTTTTCTGAAAAAGCAGGTTGCGTTCTTCTCCTTCCACCTTTCCTGTCTGTGATGGGTATTTGTCATTAGCCTAGGCATTATCCATTCCCCTTCCCACCAGCAACAGTCCTGATTTTTGTTTGAGGCTCCTTCCCTCTCCCACTCTCCATCCATGAGCTTTGGTTGGGGCTTATGCCTACACTGAAGACAAGAGCATGGCATTCTCCTGGCCACTGTGATGGGGTCAGGGATGGCCCCTGACCTGTTAGTACAATCAGAGCCAATAACTCACAATTATGGGACTTCTGTTTGAGCTGTTGAAGATAAGAACTCTTCCCTCAAAATATGAATCTGGAAGTATCTATTGTTGAGGCTCCTGGGACCATCTTAGTACCACAAGGAGAGAATTTATCTGAGATTGCAGCTAATCCAGGCAAAATATGGAGAAAAACCAAGTCCTGGAAACAGCCCTGGAGCCCCTGCATCCACTTTCCTGGACTTCCAGTTACAGGATGTTCCCGAAATAGCAGAGCCTTGAGGCAAAGAGCTTTGTGCTATCACTTTAACAGGGAGTGAAATCCCAGGCAGCTGGAGTGAGGGAGAAAGGAAATAAAGCAGAGAAAGAACCAATCAAGGGTTGCTGCTGAGCACAATTGCTTGATCACATGGGCCAGTCTTCCAAGAAACCAGATAAATTGCATCTCAGCACAGCCCATCTGAGGAAAGAAAGGAGGAAGAATTTATCTATTGGTTCCCATCGCCTACCCATCAAAGATTCACGTCATGGGACATTCACCTCCCACGTTTCTGGGTTTTGCATATTGGAAGCCAAGTGGGGCCTTGCACTTTGGTGTCAACAGGGAAGTCTGAGGCAAGAGGCGAGAGACCAGCTTGAGGTAGAAGCTGTCAAATTGAGCCTGGGTAAAGTTAGTCAGCCAGCGCAGGCCTGGTCACAGCAGTGGCAGCTAGAAGGAGAGAAAAGGAGACCAGGACAACTGAAGTAGTGCCTGAGAGGAATTCAAGACCCAGGAGCTAATAAATTCCTTCCTGGCTTAAGCCAGTTGGGTTAAGTTTCTACATAAGCAATCTTGTGTCCACACCCCCCACCTCCACACACAAACTACTGTAGCACTCACTTTCTGGGTTGTTCATTTTGGCATGGAAGTACGGGCTGCCGTTTTTGTTATTTAACCATATTGCACATGTGGCTGTCCTGTCTCTCCAGGACAGCTGCGTTGCCGTGAGAGCAGGGCAGTAGCTCCCACTGCCCAGTGCCTGTACCATCCACATAATGCTTAATACATATTTGTCTGAATTGACTTTCCAAGTTTCATAAAATTCAGCATTCTGCTATTTGACCATTTGCATCCCAGTGTGCGTTTCCCAATGGATGCTGTGTTATTAATCTGTTAAATTTTATTGTTTGGGCAGCACTTACATAATGAATCACTAGATGATTTCACATGCTCAGTGGCATTTGGATTCTAAAGCCAAATCACTGTTCTTCTATTCTCAAAGTATATTAAATGACATGTAGGATAGCTCCAGGGGATTCAATATCAACCAAAACAGGAATTCCAGGAATTAAGAACAGAGAGAACAAAGGGAAGAATATAATTAAAGAAACCAGAACCCCTCAAACTGGTACATCAATTACATAAAAAGTAAAAATTTGAATAACATAATGAATAACCTTGACTTAATAGATCTCTGCATTCTTATAGGTTGTTCCAAGGATATACTTTCTTTTCAAATATCCATGAAAGAGTTTAAAATTTACCTGTGTATTAGGTCACAAAGAAAATTTCTATAAACTCCCCACAGTAGAAACCTTATGGCACCAACTTTCACATTCAAGTTAACAAATATAGAAAACAAAACAAAACCAAAACACTACATACTTGAAATTTAAAAGTGCTTTTTGAAATAGTTAAGTCAAAGAGAAAATTAATATTGAAATTACACAGAATTTGTAGTTAAATAGAAAATCAAAACCAAAACAACAGATTATTTTAGAATAACATGGACACTCTGTATCAAATTCTGTGGAATGCAGATAAAGTGATAATCAGATGAAAAATTATTACCTTAAGTACATTTATTAGGAAATAAGAAAGAACTAAGTTGAATCAAGATGGTAAAAAAAGAGGCACAAAATAGACCTCAGCAATATAGAATCCAAGATTTAATAAAGATTAAACAGAAACTGATGCAATGAAAAACAAACATCAGATGTGTAAAATCAAAAACTGATGATTAATAAAACATTAAATTTTGGCAAGTGTGATCAAAACATAAGTCAGAAAAAAACAAGTGAACAATGTTAGAAAATGAGAAAACATAATTATAGAAACAGAAGTTATTAAAGAATTAAGGGAATACGATATACAAGTGGATTAAATCTGGACTGAATTTACAATTCTCAGGGAAAATATAAATCACTGCAATTGATTTAAGAAATAGTAACAAACCTAAACAGACCAATAATGATGGAAAAAACCTGAAAAATTAGTTTAAGAACTACCCTCAGAAAAAGAAACAGGTCAATGTGGTTTTATGTAAGTTCTGCCAGCAAATTCCTGTGTTTGAATTTTCAGAGCTTAGAGAAGGATGAGGATCTTGCAAACTAACTCTGTGAAGCTAGCATAACCCTGATACCAAAGTGGTCAAAGAGAAAACCAAAGGCCAAATTTGCTTAAGAACACAGAAGCATGGGAAGCGGGTGTGGCTCAGTGGATAGAGCCCCCATTTGCCATGTGGGAGGCCCGGGTTCGCGTCCGGAGGCCTCCTTGTGAG
>JAQZBX010113834.1:0-10066 GCA_029593785.1 Cabassous unicinctus
TGTTGAAGCTCTGTATTCCACTTCACCGATTTTCACTCTTCTCTTCATTATCTCCCTCCTTTACTTAAATATGCTTTTATTTTTCCATCTTCTTACGATGGAAACTAGGATAACCAATTTTTTTTTCTTTCTTTTTCTTTTTTTTTTAAAGATTTATTTTTATTTATTTATCCCCCCCTTGCTGCTTGTGCTGCTGTGTCCATTCGCTGTGTGTTTCTTCTGTGTCTGCTTATCTCCCCCTTGCTGTGAGGTCCTGCTGCATCAGCCCACGGCGCCGCGCGAGCCGGCCTGCCCTCACAAGGAGGCGCCGGGAAGCGAACCTGGGGCCTCTCATATGGTAAACGGGGGCTCTATCGACTGAGCCACTCCCGCTTCCCTCAGATAACCAATTTTAAGCCTTTCTTCTTACACAGGCATTTAAAGCTATCCGTTTTATTTTCAGCACTAATTTGGCTGTATTTCACAAAGTTTTATATATTGTGCTTTCACTATCATTTGGTTCAAAATATCTTCTAACTTCCCTTGTGACTTCTTTTTTGGCCCATGGGTTATGTGGAAATATGTTGTTTAATTTCCAACATAATTTTAATTTTGGGATTTTCTGGTGTCTTATTGCTATTGATTTCTAATTAAATCTCATTGTGGTCAGAGAACGTAGTCTGTTAGATTTTGGTCTTTTCAGATGTTCTGTCATTTACTTTATGATCAGCATATGGTCTAACTTGGTGAACATTTCACGTGCACCCGAAAGGACTGTGTCCTGCTGCTGCTGGCGGCGTGTTCCGTGGGCCAGGCAGGGCGTGCTGTCGGTGGTGCTGTGGAGTCTCTTACGTCCTTGAGGTTATTCACTTATTCACTTGTTCTATCAGTTACTGAGACTGGTGTTAAAATTTCCAGCTATGATTGTGGATTTGTCTAGTACCCCATAGAGTTTTGGCATATTTGCTTTACATGTTTTGAATCTCTTTCAAATGCATGTGCATATAAAACTATGTCTGCCTGATGAATCATTATACATATCCCTGCTTATTTCTTATAATATGCCTTGAATTGAAATCTGTTTTGTCTGATACTAATATAGTCATGCCATTTTCTTATGCTTATTGATTGCATGGTGTATATTTTTTTCAGTCTTGCCGTTTATCTCATCTGTATTTTTATATTTTAAGTGCATCCCTTGTAGATGATGCACAGTTGGGTCTTACTTTTTATACTGTGTCTTTTAATTGGAGGATTCAGTGCACTTACACTCGACCCAATCGCCAATACGGTTAGGCTTAACTCTGTCTCGCTATGCTTTCTGCTTGTCACGTCTGTTTTGTTCCTCAGTCCCTCCTTTCCTGCCTCCTTTTTGGTAAATCAAATGTTTTTTAATCCTACGGTCACCCGTGTAGAGATGTCAGTGGTGCCCGGACTCAAGGACTGCACCTCTGTCCTACTTCCCGTGAGTCTCTGCACACCGCTGTGGCCTCCCACCACTAGCCCCAGTGAAACCGCAGGTGTGGGTAGCTGGTCCGGGCACTGCAGCCACAGAATATGCCCTCTGCCCGTCAGGTAGAGATGCAGAGCTGCTGAGCTTTACTCTTCTCCATCATCACCCTCACCCAGGGGTCTCCCCAAATGGGGCAGGGGTGGCTAACACGTGCCAGGGCCGCCGCCTCTGCCGCCCCCTTCCTCTGCCTCGTTAGAAGCCAGGACGCTCGTGTCGGAACAGCCCGTCCACAGCAAGCCCCACCCCCGAACCCTGGGAAGGAGGGTGTGAGCCCCCCAGCCTCCCCCTTTGCTCTCGGTAGTCCAGGCAGAGCTTCCTGGGATGTAAAACGCAGGACTCCAAGCCTCACGGGTGTCGTAAGGCTCACCTGCAATCCTGCAGCCTTAGTGCTGGTGTGGCACCTGCCGCGGGCGGGTAGTGGGTTCTCGGGGCTGCCACAACAGTACCACACACTTGGTGGCTTGCGACAGGAATGTATCCTCCCAGTTCTGGAGGCCAGATGTCCAAACTCTAGACCAGGCAGGGCCGCACTCCCATCAGAGGCTCTAGGCAGGAACCCTTCCTTGCCTTGTCCAGCTTCGGGTGGCCCCAGGGGTGCCTGGGCTCTTGTGGCCGCTCTAACCTGTGCCTCTGTCTTCACGTGGCCTTCTCTGTGCCTGTCATCTTTTGTTTTTCTCCATTCTAAAACATTTTGTTTTTAAATCATTTCAAACTTACTGGACAGATGCAAAAATAATACAAAACCATACAGAGGACTCCAACATAACCCCCCACCCAGATCTCCCAGATTTTAAAATTCTTGCCACATTTGCCATATCATTCTACCTACCTACCTATCCACCCATCTACCTGTTTTCTAAACATCTGAAAGTAGGTTGTAGACATCATGGCCTTGAACACTGAATATGCCATGTGTATTTCCTAGGAATAAGGATATTCACTTACGTAGCTGCCTTAGGTGCATTTATCAAGTTCAAGAAATTTAACATGGATATAAAGCTTCCAGTCTATAGTCTAGTTTTTTCATGCGTCCCATACGCCCTTGTGGACCTTTCCTTCTTGATTGTTAGATCCAGCCCCGGATCGCGCACGGGGTCGGCTTTCCTCGTCTCTTCAGGCTCTCTTGGTGGAAGCACAGCCAGCACAGCCGCCCCACCTCGGCCACCCAGGCATCCTGGGCATGCTCTGTTGCGCCACCCTCACCACCATCCTTTACTGGAATCTTCCATCACCCCGAACAGCGGCTCCACATCCGTTACGCATGAACTCTGACTCACCTACTCCCCGCCATCCCTGGTAACCTGTCCTCTACTTTCTGTCTCTCTGAATTTGCATCTTCTAGCTATTTCCTGTAAGTGGAATCATACAAGACCTGCTTCACTCAACATGCTGTTTGCAGGTTTCATCCGTGTAGCGGCGCGGTCAGCGCCTCACTCCTCTGTAACGCTGAGAAGCGTTCCACGCCGTTACCTTCACTGGAGACTTCTGTTTCCTCA
Source organism: Cabassous unicinctus (assembly GCA_029593785.1). NCBI lineage: Eukaryota > Metazoa > Chordata > Mammalia > Cingulata > Chlamyphoridae > Cabassous > Cabassous unicinctus. The sequence continues at coordinate 2,989 of JAQZBX010113834.1, forward strand.
CTGAGCTGCCCATCTCTCGTCTAGTACCCCTTCCCTTCAACCTGAAGAACTCCCGCTGACATTTCTTGTAGGCTGCTCTCGTGTTGACGAACAATATCAGCTTTGTTTATGTGGGAATCTCTGAATCTCTCCCTCAGTTTTGAAAGAGTTTCACTGGATATAGAATTCTTGGTTGGCAGTTTTTCCCCTCTCAGCACTTTCTATCTCTATCCCACTGCCTTCTTGCCTCCCTGGTTTCTGGTGAGAAAATGGCCCCTCGTCTCACTGAGTTCCTTACTCTGTGCACACTGCTGCCGTTCTTTATCTTTGGCATTTATCGGTCTGATTATATCTTGGTTTGTGTCTATTTGAAGTTAACCGTTGAGTGTCTTGGATGTGTTTATATAAGATTTCTATTAAATTTTGTTAAATTCGGGACGTTTATTGCCATTCTTTCTCCGACTATGCTTTCAGCCCCTTCCTCTCTTCTCTTCCCAGGACTCCCACAGTGTGTACGTTGGTCCACTTGCTGGTGTCCCACAAGACCCTCGGGCTCTTTACCTTCCTCCATGCTCTCTTCTTTCTGCTTCTCAGACTGAACGATGCCAGTTGTCTTAGCTTCGAGCCCACTGATCCTTCCTTCTGACAGCTCCAGTCTGCTGTTGGCCCACTCTAGGGAACCTTTTTTTCCGGTTCCTTTTCATGCCTTTTATTGACACTCTCCTTGTGTTAACCTGTCGTTTTCCTGATGTGCTTCAGTTCCTCTTCTGTGTTTTCCTTGAGCTCTTTGAGCTCATACTTAGGACCATTTCCTAAGGTCTTTGTCGGGGATGTTCCAAGTCCGGGTCTCCTCACTGACGGTTTCTAAGGTGAATATTCTCCTTTGCATAGGCCATCACATCCTCTTTTTTCGTGTGTTTTATAATCTTGTGTTGTAATTTGGACATTTTGACATTTTAATGTGTTACCTCTGAAATTTAGAGGTTGAGACATTGGTTTCTTAAGCTTGTATCCAACTAGTGTTATGACAGAGATTCCCTTAACTGCCAAGAGCTATAAAAAAAATGTTAAAAACAAAACAAAACACCTTTCCCAGTCTTTGCAGACTGGCCTGTGCAAGTACACTCTTTCTGAGCTTAGCAGTCCTAATAATGAGTTTAGAGGACAGCCTGAGGCAAAAGCGTAGGGTCCCTCCTGGTCTTTTCTGTACATGCATTTTGTCCTGGGCACGTGCATGAGGCCCTTGGCACCCCCCCATTTACAAAGATGTAATGAATATCTGCATTCCCCTAGGAAACAATGTTTTCTCACAGTCCCGAGTGCTCCACTGTATGTCCAACAGCCAGCAAACCTTGGCCCCAAGCTGCTCTCTTACAGTATTTCGTAGGAGAGCTCTGTGAGCTGCTTCTAGGTACAGAACCAGTTCTGCAATGGTGAGCCAGTGACAGGTGTCCTGGTTCAGTCCTTTAGGCTGCCCCCACACAGACCGGCATGTGCACAGAGGTTACCCTGCTCCCTCCAGAACTGGGACCAGAGACCCTCCCTGGAAATGTGTGCCAGCTTCACACTGAGACAGTGATGGGGTGGGGGAGGGGCCAGGAAGGGCGCCACGAAATCCTACCATTTTTAAGTTGCTTTTTTCTTGACTTGGCACTCTTCCTGTTACTAGAACCCTTTAGCTGTTTTTCCAGAGCTCTAAGGAAGATGTTTTCGCCAGCTCTTGCTTGTTCAAGTCTTCTGTGGGAGGGGACCCTGAAACATCTCTCTCACCATCTTGACTGGAGCAGGCCCCCTTCTCAAGACACCTGTCATTGGATTTCGTGCCCACCCTAAATGCAGGATAATTTCATCTCAAGGTCTTTGACTTAATTACATCTGCAAAGACCCATTCCCCAAATAAGGTAATTGTGGTGGTTTGGAACTGTATGGACCCTAGAAAATCATGTTCTTAAAGCTAATCCATTCCTTTGGGTGTGAACCCATTGTAAGACCTTCTAAGAAGTTTACTTTAGTTAAGGCGTGGCCCAGGGTGGATCTTAATCCTCTTACTGGAGTCTTTTATAGGAGAATGAAATTGAGACAGAGAAAACCACAGAAGCAAGAAGCTGGAGACCAGCAGATGCTACTATGTGTCTAGGATTGCCAGCAGCTGGTTTTCAGGAAAAAAGCATCACCTGATGATGCCTTGATTTGAACATTTTTCTCAGCCTAAGAACTGTAAGCTTGTAAGCTAATTCCCTTTGTTAAAGCCAATGCATTTCATGGGAGCTGCTTTGAACAGCTGAGCAAACAACAGTCGCAGCAGTTCTGGGGAGAAGGATGTGGACCTATCTCTTGGAGGACCACCAGCCGGAGCGCTAAAGTAGCTCCTGCTTGTGTAGTTTTCATCTTTCACAAAAGCTCCACAAGCAGCCTGGGCTGAACACCCTCTTAGTTGTTCCCTCTCACTCAATCCCTACGCCAACTCTGCAAGAAGGAACTACCTCATTTCACAGAGGGCTTGGGTCCTGTGGCCAGGTACCCAGCTAGGAGAATCCCATGAGACACTCACAAAGAGCATGGACAGCAGGCAACTTGGAGAGTACTCTTCATCTTCCTAAGGAATCTACTAGAAATGGATGAAAGCCACGTGTTTGCATTTTTAGTTCAGATGCGATCGTAACCACTTCTAAGGTGTTTTAGTTTCCTAGGCTGAGCAAGCAAATATCATGAAATGGGTCAGGTTAAACAATGGGAATCTATTTGCTTACAGTTTTGAGGCTAAAAGAAAGTCCAAATCAAGGCATCATCCAAGCAGTGGTTTCTTCCTAGAGACCCATGTTCTAGGCTGGCTGCCGGTGATCCATGGCTCCTTTGTCACGTGGCAGGGCACACAGCGGCCTCTCCTGGCCTCTCCCTTCTACTCTAGGTTCTGTTTGTTTCAGCTTCTGGCTGATCTCTTTCTGAATTTCGCTCCACTTATAAAGGACTTCAGTAGTAGGATTAAGACCCATCCTGACTGAGGTGGGCTATACCTTCTTAACTAAAACAACCTCATCAAAACGTCCTATTTACAATGGGTTCACACCCACAGGAATGGATTAAATTTCTCTGGGGTGCACACAGCTTCAAAGCACCACAAAGGGGTTGTAATTTGAGAAAAGCTGATGCATGCACATCTGAGAACAGGTCATACACATGTTACCATGGGATCATCTCTACAACCTCTGCAGCAATAACTGGGGTTCTGGGCAAGCTTTTGATTGGTGTGTGAGCAGGACCAGTCCCAAGCAGGCCCGCTTTTCTACCTTCTGAAACATGGCAAGAGAGCTGAAATTATACTAAAATCAAATATTGGCTTCTACTTCACAATAAACATTTTTGCTATGCCAGTTCAGCTTTCTAAGGCCAAGACTGTGAGGGCATCACAGCCTGTTCAATGACTTCAAGCTTATGATTTGTCATGAGGAGGGTCAAAATAACAGAATCTCTTTGAAGCACGGAGGAAAACTGGAGGCATGAACGTGCCCTTTTTGTTTCAGCAAACACACTGGCTAAGATTCTAGTTATACAAACAGAGAACCACGTACTTGCTCTCAGTCCACTGAGTCCACTTTTAACTTAATCACTTCTTTTTTATATAGATATTTCTAAAACCTTCTAGATTTTCTGCACTGCTGGTTTCATACGCAATCAGTGTCAAGGAAGATGTTGGATATTATTATCAAAAATTGAGGAAATGAAAACCCCACATGAAAATAACTTGATTTGAACTTAGAGTGAATTAAAAGCAAATTCAAAATGATCAGGTCTCCTCTTCTACTGATACATGTTGGATAAAGTAAGGAAAGTGACATCAGCATTTATTAAATAAAAGAATTCATTACCAACATGTTTAAAATATCTAATTACACTTGAAGTGGCATTAAATAAAGTTTATAGATGTATTTCTGCCAGGCTTTTGCTGTAACTTTTGTTTATAAAAGCAAAATTCAACCCTCTGTTGCTGGCCAGCCTTCCTTTCACGGGTCAAAGGCTAGGCCCCCTCTACCGGCACAGATGTTAGGGGGATAGGCTGCCTGGCGGTGCCCTGCTCTTCTTCCCAGAACGTCCCAAGAAGCTAGCAGCTACCCAAAGCCAAGCCTTGGGAGAAAATCATTCGATGATATGGAACTTCCAAAATGCTTGGGTCCAAACCAGAGGTCCAGCCAAAGTGTTCGTTCTGGAAACACCGCCAACACTCCTCCAGTTTGGCCTTGTTTTGGGAGACTGGCAGAGGTCCTCGGGGAGCTCTCAGGACAGCGAGGTCTGGGCAGTGCCTGTCCAGAGACCCGGGCCAGCTGTGACTCCGTGGCCGTGCACATGGGCACATCCTCAGGCCAGCAGCGCCCATCTGTGCTGACACCAAAGCCTTCTAACGGAGTGTTGAAGGAATGCAGTCACAACAGTATAAAAATGTGCAAAGTGTCGTTTTTGAAAGGATTAGTCATTTTAGAGCCAATGAGATCTTTTGTGGTTTAAACAGTGAAGCACCATCGCTGTCTACATACACGGTATGTACACAAGATGCACATGGAGGCAGCTGGTCAGTCGTTGACGTGGCGGTGACTTCACTGGCACACTAGATAAATACATCCTTTTCAATGGATTTTTTTTTTTTTTTTTTTTGGTCTCGTAAAAATGACTTGTTATCTTCAGTAGAAAAAAGGTCTCCTCAGGTTTCATTTAAAAAAAAGAAAAAAGGCAGAGCTTGGCTCAGCTGGCCCCCCTTGTGGGCAGGCCCAAACCGGTTCAGCCACACCTGGTTCCCTTCAGGTGCCCCTAACCTACCTGAGCCCAGAAACCACCACCAGGAGAAATCAACACGAGGCTGTAGGGCTGCTGGGGTCGTCGTCGTGTGCGTGGAGCCCAAAGTAAACCTGGCGCTGAGTGTTTGCTGAATGACTGAAGTAGAGGTGCAGGTCGCAAAGGTGCTTCCAGCAGGCTCTGGCGTCGCGAGGAGGCACAGGCCGGCGCCTGCCGCTCCGCCGAGGCTGGCGGTGAAGGCGGTCTGGCAGCCTGGCTAGGAAGCACTCCCGGCACGGTTTACTCTGGGAGCTGGAAGGTTTGAGAGAGGGAGCGCGTGACCCTCGGCTCCGTGACGGAGGCCCGTGCAGGGGGTGCCCCCCCCCCGGGCATCCCCATCTCCCCTGACCCGCCAGCTGAGGGACGGGAATGGCTCTCAAGGTTTCCGGCCTTGCAGACCTCCAGAGAGCAGACAGGCACGCAGTTCTCATTCACGGGGCACCTTTCCGTTCGGTTTTACCCACGTTTATTCAACTTTCCAGATGGCGATCTTCCCTTCCTCTCTGCCTGACCCGCTCAGCACATATCTGTCCTCGGCTGAGCACAGGGTCGTCACCGTGTCCGCGTGGGCCACCAGCTCCTTTTCCACGGTCTTCCTGTCCGCGTCAATCACGTAGATTTTCCCTTTGGGTTTTCCCTGCGACAGGCCCCTGGCACCCACCCAGATCTGCCAAGGAAAAACGGGGCGCCTGTGGTTCCTGACCACACCACCATGGGGAGGCCCCCGCGCCGTAGGCTGCCTTTTCCCACGTAGGAGTGGAGGTGGGAAGGCGGGCGTTGGCGTGGCCAGCAGCCGAGTCCCCGGCCCTCTGGGGTGCTGAGGGGTCGAGGCTGGGGCATCACCTCCCACCTTACCTGCCTCTTCACCCTGATCATGCAGGTGACCTCGGAGCAGTCCTGCAGCTGGACCCACTGAGGGGGCTGGCTGAGGTCCTTCGTGCTCCAGACACCCACCTCTCTGTGCCCTGCACACAGAGCCCAGAGCTGCTCCTGCGGAGACAGCGCCGTCGTCACAGGGGCCTCCCCGCTGCGGGCCCCACACAGACGGGTGTGCCTCGGGCATACCTCGGGCATCAGCTGGAAGCTGAGGAAGGACGTGTGGAGGGCTTTGAAGTTCTCCTCGATTTTCAATTCTTGACGGAGAAATCCATTTGTTGTCACAACCACGATGCCGTGACTTGTGCCTGTGGAATGAAAGCGGACGGGTATCAGGCAGTGCAAATTCAAAAACAAAGCCGAGGCAACTGGGAAGTTGTTAAGTGTGACATAACCGCCAAGGTCAGGGACCATTACTTGTTCACAGAGGCAGCATTTATGACCCACTGCTGCATAGCCACGTCGCAAACACGGGCAAGGCGTGTCCACGTCTGCTTGCCAACGTAATCCTCGTGGCAGCATCTGTGGCCGTGAGCCCCAATTTTACTGATGAGGAAACTGCGGGGACCCCCTTCCTCTTCAGAGTCTGCACTCAAAGTGGCGAGGAGACGACGCAGCCGCTGGAATCTTCCCTGCCGCAGCTCTTCTGGGCTTTCCACCCCTCGAGTCCAGAGCCAGCAAAGTCGGTGATGCTTAGAATGAGGAAGGCAGCCTTGCCTCGACGGAACCCTCCTCTCTGCTTGTTTGAAGGGCTTCTCTTAGTCTATTTCTGTTATCCACTAAAGGAAAACACCTTTTTACAAACCGAGAGAGTTTCCACATCTATAAAATCATTACCTCAGAGAGGATGTGAGAGCAAACCCACAGAGAAGACTGAAAACCGCCCGTGAGGAATGGCGGACGTGTTGCAAGGCTCTCTTCTTGCTCTTGTGCTGCGTGTACGCCTCCGCCCCGATTTGCTAAAGCCTCTGTGTTATCACTGAGAGTCCACGACAGGAAGACACAAGCCCTGCCCTCCGCGAGTGCCCCCCGACTCAGGACAGTGAAGCACCCATGCTGGGCAGCGGCGGCCACTCCCGCCTGGATGGGCCCATCGCGCAGGAGATGCCAGACCCCGGGTCACCTCAGCCTCTTCGGGGAATGACCGCCGTGGGCCCTTTGCCACCCTAGGACTCGGAAGCCAGCCTGGGCTTACAGTCACGGCAACCAAGGCCCCTGCTGCAAGTCCCCCTTCTACCTTTGTACAGTTCTCAGCGCTGTTAAATAGGAACAGTCGTGTTTCAGTTTCCTCGTTGCTAAAGCAAATGCCATGTCTTTATTCCAGTAAACACTGGGAATCTACTGGCTCCCAGTTTTGAGGCTTGGAGACCATATCTGCCCTTGAAGTTATCCCCCCTTC
>JAQZBX010113835.1:0-10070 GCA_029593785.1 Cabassous unicinctus
GATTTTCTAGATATAGGATCATATCAGTGAATAACGCACATTTTACTTCTTCCTTTTCTGTTGGGTGCCTTTTATTTCTTTTGTTACCTAATTGCTCTAGGTAGAACTTCCAGTACAAAATTGAATAACGGTGGTGACAGTAAGCATCCTTGCCTGTTCCTGATCTCAGCAGGAAAGCTTTCAGTCTTTCACCATTAAGTACAATGTGAGCTGTGTGTTTTTCATATATGAACTTTACCATGTTGAGAAAATTTCCTTCTATTCCTATCTTATGAAATGTATTTATCAAGAAAGGATGTTGTATTTTGTCAAATTATTTTACTGTGTCAGTTGAGAGGATCATATAATTTTTCCCTTCAATTTATTAATGTGGCGTATTACACTAACTGATTTTCTTGTGTTGAACCACTCTTGCATAAATGGGATAAAACCCACTTGGTTGTGGTGTATAGTTATTTTGCTATGGTTTTGGATTCAGTTACCAAATATTTTGTTGAGGATTTTACATCTATATTTATTAGATAATTTGGTCTTTAGTTTTCTTGTTTCATAGTATCTTTGTCTGGTTTTGGTATTAAGGTGATGTTGGTTTCATACACTCAGTTTGGTAGCATAACCCTCTGTTCAATTTTTTTGGAAAAGTTTCCTCAAGATTGGTATTTGATCATCTTTGAATGAGGGTAGAATTTACTTGTAAAGCCATTTGTTCCTGAGGTTTTCATTTGGGGTAGATTTTCAATGATTGTTTCAATCTCATTACTTGTGATTGGTTTGTTAATATCTTCTATTTCTTCTAGGGTCAGAGTAGGTTGTTTGTGTTTTTCTAGAAACTTGTCCATTTTGTCTATCTTATCTTGTTGGTTGGCCTACAATTGTCCACTGTTGAAAAACAGTCACACCAGGTATAAAATTTTGGGTTGGCAATTCTTTGCTTTCAGCACTTTAAGTATTTCATATGATAGTCTTCTGGTCTTCATAGTTTAATTAGAAATTGGCACTTAATCTTATTGGGTAAATCCAAACTCCTGTCTTCCTCATTATTTTTATGGATTTTTATCTTGTTCTTTTGGATGACCCATCATTTTCTGTTTCTTTGATTATCTTTTAATCTTTTGCAACACAGTGTACATTTTAATATTTTAAAGTTTTTACCCTGGCATTTAGTCCCTGAGCTCTCTTTTTTTGAAGTGTGTATCCAAGTAGTGATATAACAGACTTTTTCTTGAATGTCCAAAGACAAAACAAACAAATGAAAGCACTGTCTTTGCAAATTGGCTCTGCTTTGACTGGGGGTCTCCCTCAGAGATTAGCTCACCTATCAAGAAGTTAAGCTCCAGGAAATTGCGAAGTGCAGGGTCCTCTTTGTTTTATGTAATAGGTAGAGGCTGGAAGAATTGAGTTGCTTGATAGAAAACCCTTAGATTTCTTTGAAGAGACTGTTGGTAGAATTATGGTTGCTAAAGATACCTCTGATGAGGCTTTAGAAGGAAAAGATGAGTGTGTTACTGAAAACTAGAAGAAATTAAATCCTTATTTTAAAGTGACAAAGAACTTGGGGAAATTGATTTCTGATGTTGGATGGAAGGCAGCACTTGAAACCAATGAACTAGATATTTAACTGAGGAGATTTGCAAGATAAATCTGGAAAGTGCAGCCTGGTTTCTCTTTGCAGCTTATAGTGAAATGAGATAGGAAAGGGATGAACTGAGAACTGAATTCCTGGGCAGAAAGAAACCAGAAATTGATTATTTGGAAAATTCTGTGCTCCCAGAAAGTGAGTGCCCAGAGAATAGTGCTTCATGTGAGAGTTTAACTTTACATGGAACCAGTTAACCATTTCAGGTATAGTCATGAGTGGAAGGGCAGTTATCAAAGAAGAATTTATGGAATTCTTTTGTCTTTCAGAAAGAGTGCTACTAGTCCAGTGCTCTCAAAGGTTGCAGCCTACTCCCCAAAGATTGTGGAAAGTGTGGCCACCACTCCACTATTCTGAGAGGGTTGAGCATGTGCGCTGGGATTGTGGGCAGTTTAGCAACCACCCTTATGTTCTGAGAGGGAGAAGCTTGTGCCCTGGTGTTGACAGAGAGCCTGGCTGCCACAGTGATGCCTGGGAGACGGTGGCGCCTTCACACCAGTGTTCAGGGAGAACATGGCTGCTGTGCAAGCATTTGGAAGGGGTCAGGGTTGCTGCTTTGTCAGGTCTGGAGGACAATACATCATTCCATAGATGACTCTCAGACCTTGAAATCTAAAGGGTATACCCTGTAGGGATTTGAAATTGTTTGGATCCTGTGATCCCTGTCTTTATTCCAATTTCTCTCTGTGGGAATGAGAATGTTTATCTTATGCCTGTCTCTCCACTCTATATTGGAAGCAGATATCTTATTCTCTAGGTTTCACAGATCCACAGAGAGAGGGAAATTTTTTTGAAAAGCTATTTTGATTCAAGTTTTCATTATCATCAGATAAGAGATGCTTTGAAGTAAGAAAATATTTTTTTTATCCCTTCAAGCAAATTTGCAAATCCAGATTTAATAGACGAGGAAACTGGGACTCACAAGTTTGTCCCATGTTCATCCGTGTAGGTTATGGTAAAGCAGGGATATAAAAACAAGCAGTTTGACTCCAGAGATTTAGTTCTGAAATATTTCAAAATACTTTCTTCTTACCTGTCTACTATACCCATGCATGAGCTTTTCATTAAATTAAGGGATAATTGACTTCTTCTTGATCTAGTTTTTCCTATCTTTTGAGTATATGACTTATTGTTTATATGATGCTACCTCTGCTGGAATAACCAAAGCATCTAATATAGTTAAATATTTATACCTGTATTAGGGCAAAAACAGAAAGATAATTGTTCTTCAACTACCTGTAATTAATCACATTGCAGCTATTCAAATGTTTACCATCTGTACTCACTATCATTAGGTATCCTGATTTCTTCCATTACTTAAATGGAATGAGATCCTTTGAGAAGATTAGTGTTTTACAGGAATGTTTTTCACTTGCTTGTTGGAAAATATTTCTCACAAATAGCCTTGAGGTGTGTTTCCCCTGTGTCTGGAGAAATGTGGATCTTTCTTTCCCACTGTGTGGTTGACTGGCCCAGTTTCAGTTTATAACTCCTCCCTTGGGTTTTCAGATGACCATGACTGCCTCTGGCTCTTGGTTACATATGAGCTGGTAGCATCCCGTGCATTGCAGTGTCACTCAGGGATTGATCATAGAATACCAAATGGTAATGATGAGACATCAAAATTCTGGACCTCAACTTTGTTTCATTCTTTTTGTAATTTCTGTCTTACTTTTGATCGAGGTATTAAGTGCCCTTATATGATGAATTGTCTAGTACTCATTAAACTGGACTATTCTCTGGACTGTGAAAAATTCCTTATTGTTTATGTGTTTCTTATTCACATCTCAGTCTCACCTGGAAAAGAAATTAATAAACACTTTAACATGGAATATAAATGTCTTAACTTAACGTGTTAGTTGACCAATAACTTAATGTGTTTATACATTTGAGGTTGCTGTGTTGTAAAATATAAAGCCCATTAAAGAAGATTGTATTCTTAGCTTGGAGACTCAGATTGAGTTGGGGATAACATTGGGAGAGATATTTTCATTGGGTTGGGGAGAGGAGGGCTTTCTTGGAGCTTTTCAGGAGACTGTACTGTCTGTAAATCATCTACTTGTGTTCTTAACCTATCTGTCTCCCATGAACACCATTCAAAGATCTTGTCAAAATCATGTCATATATCATAGAATAAGATGATATCTCAGAATTATCTGTTGATTCCTCTTCTGGAATATTAACCAAGATTATTTAGGACTTAGGGGGAAAACTTCTCAGAATTCTCAGAGGGAAAGCAGATTTGGACAAGGCCCTTATCACCTTTGTCTCACAGGAGAGAACTCACTACTCTAAGTAGCTTTCTCCTCTGGTGACCATTCTTCATATGAAATATCACAAATATTTGGGGAAATTTGTACTCAGTTTTCAAATATTTGCCTTTAATTTCAAAGTCAGCTTCTAAATAACTTAAAACGCAAAATTGGTGCAAATAGTTACATGATTAAAATTTTATGCATATATAGTTTTCCATTCATTTAATAGCATTTTATTGAATAATTTCTCCATCCAGTGTATTATTAAATATTTTTGGGGGTAGGATAAATGTGGGGGTATCCAGAGTTACATAAATTAGTGTTCTAGCTAGGTAAATAATAAAAATTTAATTCTTCCTTGGCCTAGTTCTGTGCTAAGTCCTTTTTATATGATGTCTCACATAGTCTTGATCACAACCTTTGTGGGTGGGTTATATGACGATCCCCACTTTACAGATGAAAAAAAATTATTTGACGAGATATTAAAAAAATTATTCAAGGTCACAGATTTCCTAAAAGGTAGAGTTGAACTTGAACCCACAGTTGCCTGATAACAAAAATGATGCTCTTTAAATGCACTATCCTGGATCCCTAAATTTCAGGGACCAAGATTTTAAAGAAAAAGATGATCTCATCTGAGTAATTGTGGGCAATGAAGGAGTTGTGGTCATTTAATTTATATCCGCAGTACTTTAGCAGAAATGTGGCCCCAAATAAATGCAGAGTAAAATTTTTGATGAATTGAATGCATTGCAATGAACACCCAGTGTGTACTTTGCATCTTGTAGAATCTCGTAGAAACATTGTTACATAAATGCTGATGGTGGTTACTTCATCTTTCTTACATGAATATGTTTAAATATAGACATCTTTAATATATAGGAAGTATATTAAAGTTTAATATTCAAAGAGAATGTAGTAAATTATGCAAACAAGTATACTTTAGAATCCATTTACTTCTCAGTTTATTGCAAAGGATATTAAATTATTTTGGTGAAGAATAGCCTGAATGACCAGATACAAACCTCTCAATTATTTATTTCACTGTTTTCTAAATAATTTAAAATGACTTTTAAGTTTTCTGGTGTCTGATAGAAACCCAAAACATAATATGTAAAATCTGATAAATCAAATATAAAATATTATTCATGGCAACAGAAAGTATGAGGTGATCAGGAATATCCTGATGTTCTGTTAAGAATCCTTCTAGGTAAAGTAGATATGACTCTGGAAAAGGTGTTCATCCAAAGTCTCTCCTCTTGCTGTACTTTCTTGGGAGAAGTAGTTCAGTGATATATATAAAAGTCAGTCAAAAGCTATTCCTTTTAGATGAGCTTGATATATATTAATTTGTTGTTTCCCACCGTGGCCTTAAATTCATGAGATCAACAAAATTTTCCAAGTTATTATCAACCTGATAGATATTTCTTATATATAGGTTTTCCTGGGACCAAATGTGATATGTTTGTAGATGGGAATCATCCCATCTTGTAACAGTGTGGACCAGCAGGGGAGATTTGTTAAATATTTACAGTCTGTGGAAATAACAAGTGATTTTCTTCTTGGTGTGTCCAATCAATGAGAACATCATAAAAAAACACTTTAACCTACTTGATGACACCATGTGCAGCTACTCTATTGTTTTCAATGTTGTAGTCTTTACAATAGTGCGTCTTCAAAGCTCTAATTAAAAAGCTTTTTTTTCTTGTAGTTAGTTTTTATCTTCCAAAAGGCACAAGGCTATGTAAGTAGGACTCCTGAATCATTGTTTCCACTCTATCATGGGGAATTTAAGGGCCAGTGAGAGGAGTTTCAAACTCATAGACCTTTGTAGAAGCTAAAATAGAACACATCTCCTGTTTTCAAGTCCAGGGTATTCCTCCTAATACCTCTAAATAGAAGAAGATAAAATTTTCTTTCTCTCATTGGGTACCATTTTCATAAAGCTATATCACATCTACTAGAGACTAATTTTATCTTCTATATTTTCTGTCATTCTTTGCATATACAGGATGTACTTTACTTTAGATTAGGCTGTATATTTTCCTCAACAGATGCATAAGCCAAGGAATAAAAAAGTTTATATGAAGGTGTCAGGATTTGTAAGTAGCAACAAAAACAAGAACAGTAACCACAAACAAATAACTGGTATCCTAAATACATGTATCTCTGTCTTGGTAGAGAATTGGCACATCTGGAATTACCAGTGAAAAAAACCAGCACATATCACATAGGAAAAGTTTTAGGCCTCTGAACTAGAGTTTCTTTAATTTTTTGCCCCCAGAGATCTTTCTGTTATTGAATTCAGAATATATAAATGATTCATAGACTAAAGTCTGCCCTAAAGTTCCCCTAACAAAGCTCATAAACCAAAGAGTTTGTCAAGAAAGTGAAAAGACAGACTACTCGTTGGGAAAAAATATTTGGAAACCACATATTTGATAAGGGTATAATATCCAGCATATTTAAAGATATCCTACAACTCAATAATAAAGAGACAATGAACTCAGTTAAAAATGGGCAAGCACATGAAAGATGCTGAACATCACTAGCTCTTAGGGAAAAGCAAATCAAATCTGCAATGAAATATCATTTCACACCTATTAGACTGGCAGATATTAACAAAAAACCCAGAAAACTATAGGTGTTGGAGAGGATGTAGAGAAATGGAAACACTAATTCACTTCTGGTAGGAATGTGGAATGGTGCTACTACTGTGGAGTATAGTTTGTCTGTTCCTTAGGAGGTTAAGTATAGATTTCCCATACAATGCGGCAATCTCACTACTAGAAATATATTTAGTAGAATTAAAATCAAGGACACATTATGGATTGGAAGATAAAATATTGTTAAGACGTCAATTCTACCCAAACTAATTTACAGATTCAATGCCATCTCAATAAAAATCCCAAAAGCCTTTTTTGCAGAAGTGGAAAAACCAATTATAAAATTTATTTGGAAGGGTAAGGGGCCTTGAATAGCCAAAAAGATCTTAAAAAAGAAGCATAAACTTGGAGGACTCTCACTTCCTGACTTTAAGTCATGTTACTTAACTACAGTGGTAAAAACAGCATGGTACTGGCATAAAGACAGATACATAGACCAATGGACCCAAATTGAAAACTCAGAAATAGACCCTCACATCTAGAGTCTAGTAAGTTTTGACAAGGAGGTCAAGCCCTTCAAGCTGGGCCAGAAGAGTCTACTCAACAGATGATGATCGGAAGACTGGATATCCATATCCACCAAAAAGAAAGAAGACCCCTATCTCACATTATATACAAAACTTAACTCAAAATGGATCAAGGACCTAAATATAAAAGTGATAACAATAAAACTCCTGGAAGAAAATGTAGGAAAACATCTTCAAGATCTTGTGGTAAGCAGCAGTTTCTTAAACCTTACACTGAATGCACGAGCAACAAAGGCAAAAATAGATAAATAAGACCTTCTCAAAATTCAGCACTTTTGCATCTCAAAGGAATTTCTCAAAAGGGTGAAAAAGCATATGACTCAATGGGAAAAAAATATTTGGCAATCACATATCCGATAAGGGTTTAGTATCATCAACAGATGAATGGATAAACAAAATATCATGTATACATAAGATGGAATATTATTAAGCTGTAAGATGGACTGAAGTTTTGACACATGTGACAACATGGATGAACCTTGAGGACCTTATGTTGAGTGAAATAGGCCAGAAACAAAAAGACAAATATTGCATGATCTCACTAACATGAACTAGGGATAGTGAGACTCATGGAGGTAGAGTCCGGAAGATAGATTGCTAGGAGAGAAAAGGAGAAGAGACTGTTGAGTTGATGCTCAATCTGTGCAGAATTTATAATTTAGTTGATTATAACAGTTTGGGAAAGGATGGAGTTGATTGCAGTGATATGAGTGTAATTAACAGTGCTGAAGTGTGAATGTGAATGTTGTTGAAAGGGGAAGTTTGAGCCTGTCCATGAGGCTAGAAGGAAAGCTAGAGGATAAAGTGAATGATGGCATAACTCAGTGAATTCTGGGGCAGCCAAGAATTATAGTTAAGAATACACATATAAGAATATTCTTTCAGGATCTATACCAAAGTTACATCACTAGCACAGGGTGTTGATAGTGGGGAGATATATGGGGAAAAATGCACCTAAAACATACTTCTATGAGATATGAATGTGTTCATGTTGTCATAGGCATGTTTTTTCAAAAGATAGAGCCCCACACAGCAGCTGACAAAATATTAAACTTTCATCCTGGGGAAACCCTGCTACTTTCTCAAATAAAATGGCAAAAATCTGTGGTCTATATAAGCCTAAGAAAAGAAAACAGGCCTATTTGCCAAGTCCTTGATCTTAATGCTTGCACATATGAAACTTTTTCCTGTAAAAATGAAACTTAGCCTAATTATAATGAATGTCTAAGAGTTACCTCATGAAGACCCCAGTGTTACTCAAATGTGGCCTCTCTCTAAGCCAAACTCAACAAATAAACACAGAACTTTCCCGCTCTGCTGATATGGGACATGACTCTAGGGCTTGAGCCTCCCTGATATTTAGGGATTTTTACCAAACGGTAATCACCAATGCATTTGGAAAAAGACCTTGACAAAAAGTGGAAAACGTTAAGTAAAAAAGAGTTTTTAAGGCTAAGAGATTCCAAAGTGAGTTGGAAGATCATTCTGGAAGTTATGCTTATGTAGGTCTCAGACAGAGTAACTAACTGCTGCAGAAGCAAAGCCTCAAAGAAGAGTGCTCCTAAGGGCTCTAGGGACTTCCGGACAGCAGAGGTAATGCACACAGCTTCAGGAAATGAGCATCCCTTGGGAAGGCCTTATTTGGGAAAAAATGATTATTTCCCCAATATAACATAATTATACTCATTTATAATTTCCCTAATGATTCTTCTACCTCTTTTATTTGAACATATTAAGTATATTTATCAGAGACTTAAATCTTCAGATTTTTCATATTCCAGGTGATCCCTGTATCCCATCAGAGTGGCAGCCAAATCCTACTCTCCAGTTCTTCATGCTTGCCCTAGACGACCAACAAAATGACGATGTCAGAAACGTCCCATCCCAAAAAAACAAGGACTATCTAGAAGTACCAGCAAAATAATTCCATTTATAATGCCCCATAATGTTGAAGTCCCCTCTCAGACAGAAGATGTCAGAGTGGACATCATCCCAAATCCCTCAAGATTGAGGAAAGCATAATCATTAAAGGGGGAACATAACCACGGACCAAAGTAGATTTATTGTTATTGTAGTTATTGTGTTAACGGAAGAACTAGTAACAATGATATAAAAATAGTGGCTGCCAGGGGTTCAGAAGGCGGGGTGTGGGTGTGTTAATGGGTGGAACATAATGCATATTTGGGGTGATGAGATTCTTTTGTATGATACTTCAGTGACAGACAGATGACATTATGCATTTGTCAAGGAACATGGAACTGTACGAAAAAAGTGTATACCATAATGTAAACTATAGACTTTGCTTAGTAGCAATGCTTCAATAATGGTTCATCAACTGTAACAAATGTACTACACAAGATGTCAATAATAGGGGAAACTATCTGAATATGTGTGTGTGTGTGTGTGGGGGGTGTTATATGGGAATTCCCTAAACTTTCAGCTTAACTTTTCTGTAAATGTAAATCTGAAACTTTTCTAAAAATAAAGTTTAGTATAATAAAAAAAAAAACTTCAAAGGAATCAAACTGAGCTCACTTAACTGTGCAATTCTATTTAAAGGAATACAACAAAATTCAACAACCATAAATGTAAAAAAATCACAAAGTAACCAATTGAATAAAAAAACCTGTCATGCAAAGAGGTAGGAAATATGATTCATAATTAGAAGGGGAAAATTAGTAGAAATAAATCTAGAAATGAAAGAGATGATGGAATTAGCAGATGAGATGTCAAATCAGTATTATAAATATGTTTAATATTCAAGAAAATAAAGAAAAACTTGAACATGATAAGAAAAAATATATTAAAAACACTTAAATAGCACATCTATAGATAAAAATAGTGTATCTGAAGTGAAAAACAGATAAACTTTGGTGAAACTTGAAATTGAAGACATCAAAATGGGAACTATACAAAATGAAGCACAGAAAGTAAAAAGACTGTACCAAATAAACAAAGCATCAATAATCTGCAGTTCAAAATCAAA
>JAQZBX010113836.1:0-10069 GCA_029593785.1 Cabassous unicinctus
TTTTTAGCCAATGTGTACATTCCCTAGTCCTTGGTATATTCACAGTGGTGTGCATTAATTTCTTCAATCATTATTAAAACTTTTCTATAGCTCTACGATAATTATAATAAATAAATAAACACCAGAAGTATAAAGAAGAAATTATTCACCTATCAATCCATTTGTTGACACTGATATACTTAGGTATTTTTCTGGCTGTCCTGGAGCGAATTTTTTTGTTTATATATTTGTTTTATTGATATGTGACCCTATACTACAACATGTGGACAAAGTTAACAATGAAGGTTCTTTTAAAACTTGTTGAAAAGGTCTTTATTTTAAAATCATGAACTGAAATGGGTAGTAGATTGAGAGAAAATGTTAATATCAAAAGGGAGTGTAGGTAAATCGTTAATTCAGAGGAGATCTTTATCCATGATTTCATTATTGTTTACTGAATTTACATAATTAACAACTTTAGAAAATAAAGGGGGTTAACACCTTACAGTGGTCCTGTCTCATGCAGAAACTTGAATAGTGATTCATTTCTAAAAATTGGCCACCCTATTTCTGAAACATGACTAATAAGTAATAACCATGGCTCAAATTGGGTTTAGAATTCCTGACAACCCCACGATTTTTAAAGCAAATTTGTTTTTGAAACATTTTAAACAAATATATTTTTTTAAATCAATGGGTACATTCCCTGATCCGTGGTATATTTACAGTGTTCTGCATACATCTCTTCAATCACTCTTAAACCTCTTCAATAGCCTTTTGATAATTATAATAAATAAAGAAATACCAGATGAATAAAGACAAAATTATTCACCTCTCAATACATTTTTTAAGAATGACTTTCATAGGTGGTTTTCTGTCTGTCCTTGAACACCTTTTTGCATATATCTATCAGTTTTATTAATGTGTGATCCCATAGCACATCATGTGGAAAAAGTGAAAAAATGAATGGCTGTTTTAAAGCTGTTGAAAAGGAATTAATTTTAAAATTATGGACAAATGGATTTTAGACTGACAGAAAATATTAATTATAAAAGGGAGTGTAGGTAAATAGATAATTCAGAGCAGATTTTTTCCAGGATTTCATGATTGTTTACAAATGTTAAGAAGGCTCTGGATTTGGTTTCAAGGAAATCATTCCTGATTTTGGTCATCATTGTGCTGTTCTCAAATGCAGAGCGATTGTGATGCAGGTATCCATATATAATTACCTGCTCTTATGACATATTGCAATTTTTTAGAAAGTATTGGATAAAAATCAAACTCATTATTACAAAGAAACAGAATCCAACTATACACAAATGTAAACCCAGGAACTCAGAGTACAAATAGCCTCCAGCCTCCAAATTTATCCATGGCTTATGAAGGTTCTTGACAACACCCAGGAGTGAAAAACGGACTTGTACGTTCCACAAGGTGAAAGTGAGTGGATGAAATGTTTACAAGATACTATGTGGGAGATGAATCGTTCACAAGTTAAGATAATCATCCAACAAGAACAGCGTAACACCCTCCATTCTATGCCCATGTAATTATAGCCTCCAACAATGAAGAAACACAAAAGGAAGACCAATTTATAGAAATAGGTAATTTCATGCTTCATATTTGTCTCTCACCACATTTTTCTTTTGATACATATTTTAATAATGCATATCAGTCATACATGAATATACATAAACTTGAAGTATAGAACAGAAATCACAACATTAGAAAATAAACGGGCACAACACCTTACAGAGGTCCCATCTACAGCACAAATTTGAATTGTGATTAATTTTTCATAATTGGCCAGAATACGTCTGAAACATGACTTATTACTATTATCCGTGACTCAACTTGGGTTTAAAATTCCTGATATCCACACGATTTTTAAAACAAATCTGTTTTATAGAGACTTATTAAACCAAAATATTTTTTATCAAGTGTGTACATTTTCTGGCCACTGGTATATTCATAATTGTGTGCATTCTTCTCTTCAATCATTATTAAACATTTTCAGTAGGTCTATAATAATTATAATAAAGAAAAAAAATCTAGAAGAATAAAAAAAATATTACATCTCAATCCATTTTTTGACACTGATATACATAGATGATTTTCTGTCTGTCCTTAACAACTTGTTTAATTATCTCTCAGTTTCACTGATATGTGATCTCACACTATATCATAAGGACAAAATGAACAATGAATGGCTTTTTTGAAGCTTTTGAAAAGGTCTTTATTTTTAAATTATGAACTGAAATGGATATTAGATTGAAAGAAAACGTTAATTTTAAAAGGGAACGTAGTTAAATCGATAATGCAGAAGAGATATTTTCCCATCATTTAATGACTGTTTCCTGAATGCTTAGAAGGTTCCAGATTTTATTTCAGGGAAACCAATCTGGATTTTCTGGACATAATTGGGCTGTTCTCAAGTGCAGAGATATTGTGATGCAGATATCCATATATAAATATCTGCTCTTATGAAATATTGCAATTTTTTGAAAATTATTGGAAATAAAATCATACATATTCTTACAAAGAAACAGAATTCACATACACACAAATGAAAACCAGGACCTCAGAGGACAAATAGCTTCCAGCCTCCAAATTTCTCCTATGGCTATGAAGGACCTTGTCAACACCCAGTAGAGAAAAAGGGACTTGTAGGATCCATTAGGTGCAAAGAGTGACTCAAAGGTTTACAAGATATCATGGTGGAGAGAAATGGTTCATAATGCAAGGCCCTAATCTATCAAGCACAGTGTACCACCATCAATTCTATGGACGTTTGACTATAGCCTCCAACAATAAAGAAGCACAAAAGGAAGAAGAATTTAGAGAAATAGGTAATTCCAAATCTTCAACAATTTTCCTTCACCACCCTCTTTCTATTAATATATATTTTCAGTGATGCATATTAATCATACATTAACATAAATAAATTTGAAGTCCAAGCAGAAATCACAGCCTTAGAAAATAATCTGCATAACACATTAGCGTGCTCCACTCTCCAGCAGAAACTTGAAATTAGATTCATTTTTAAAAATTGGCCAGAGCATTTCAGAAATATGACAAAAAAAATTATCCATGGCTCTACTTTGATGTACAATTTCTGACATCCAAATGACTTTTAAAACAAATCTGTTTTGTTGAGACATATTAAAATGATATCTTTTTTATCCATTGTGTACATTACTTGGTCCTTGGGATAGTCACAGTGGTGTGCATTAGTGTCTTCAATCATTATTAAACCGTTTCAATTTCTCTAGTATAATTATAATAAAGAAAGAAAAACACGAAGAATGAAGAAGTAATGATGCACCTCTCAATCCATTTTTGACACTGACATACATAAATATTTTGGTCGCTGTCCTTGAAAATCTTTTTTTGTTTAGCTATTAGTATTATTGATTTGTGATCCTTTACTGCATCATGTGGAAAAAGTGAACAATGAATGTTTTTTAAAAAGCTGTTGAAAAGGTCTTTATTTTAAAATTATGAACTGAAATGGATATTAGAATGAATGAAAATGTTAATTTTAAAAGGGAGTGTAGGTAAATTGTTAATTCCGAGGAGAAATTTTTCCATGATTTCACGATTGTTTCCTGAAAGTTAAGAGGGTTCCAGATTTTGTTTCAAGAAAACATTCCTGATTTTCTGGACATCATTTGGCTTTTCTCGAGTGCCGAGAGATTGTGAAGCAATCATCCATATATAAATACATGCTTTTATGATATACTGTAATTTTTTTAGAAAGTATGGAAAGTAAAATCAAACTCATTCTTACAAAGAAACAGAGTCCACATTTACACAAATGATAACCCAAGAATTCAGAGTACAAATTGCTCTCAGCCACCAAATTACTACAATGGCTTATAAAGGACCTTGCCAACACCCAGAAGAGAAAAAGGGAATTGTTGGATCCGCAAGCTGACAAAGAGGGACTCAAATGTTTACAAGATATCATGGGGGAAAGAATGGTTCATAAAAGTGAAGGACCTAATCAATCAAGGGGTATGTGCCACCATCTATTCTATGCACATTTGATTATAACCTCCAACAATGAAGAAAAACCAAAGGAAAACCACTTTAGAGAAATGGGTAATTTCAAAGCTTCATATTTGTCTCTTACCCCCCTGTTTATCTAAATATATATTACAGTGATGCATAAGAGTCATACATGAGCATACATAAACATGTAATCTAGAGCAGAAATCACATCTTTGGAAAATAAAAGGGATATAACACATTAAAGTAGTTGCATACACACATCTCCAGCAGAAACTACAATTGTGATTCATTTTTTAAAATGTGCCAGAGCAATTCTGAAATGGGGCTAATGACTATTATCCATGGTTCTATTTGAGTGTACAATTCCTGACCTCCCTACAATTTTTAAAACAAATCTGTTTTATTGAAACATATTAAACCAATATCTTTTTTATCCAATGTGTACATTCAATGATCCTTTGTGTATTCATAATGGTGTGCATTCATGTCTTCAATCATTATTAACCCCTTTTTCAATAGTTCTATAATAATTGTAATAATTAAAGATAACTGGGAAGAATAAAGAAGAAATTATTCACCTCTCAAAATATTTGTTAACACTGACATATATAGCTGTTATACTGGCTGTCCTTAAACAACATTTTTTGGTTATCTATCAGATTTATTGTTATGTGAACCCATACTACATAATGTGGACAAAGTGAAGAGTGAATGGCTTTTTTGAAGCTCTTGAAAATGTCTTTATTTTAAAATTATGAACTGAAATGTATAATACATTGAAAGAAAATTTTAATTTTTAAAAGGCATGTGGGTAAATTGATAATTCAGTGGAGAGCTTTTTTTTTTTATAATTTCTCAGTTGTTTACTGTATATTTAGAAGGCTCCAGACTCAGTTTCTTGGAAACTATTCCTGATTTTCTTAACATAATTGGACTCTCCTCGAGTACATAGAGAATGTGATGCATGTATCCATATATAAAAACCTGCTCTTATGTCATATTGTAATTTTTTAAAAATATTTGAAATAAAATCAAACTCATTCTTACAAAGAAACAGAACCCACTTATACACAAATGAAAATCCAGGAACTCAGAGTACAAAGAGCTCCCAGCCTCCAAATTTCTCCTATGGCTGATGAAGGACATTGCCAATACCCAGCAGATAAAAGGGACTTGTAGGGTACACAAGGTGACAAAGAGAGACTCAAATTTTTACAAGAAATCATGAGGGAGAGGATGGTTCATAAAAGTCAAGGACCTAATCCATCAAGCAGACTCTGCTGCCCTCCATTCAATTAAACCGTGATTAGAGCCTCCATCAAAGAAAAAACACAAGAGGAAGGCCATTTTCAAGAAACAGGTAATTCCAAGGCTTCATATTTGTCTCTCACCTCACTCTTTCTCTTAAGATATATTTTTAGTGATGCATGTTAATCATTCATGAACATACATAAACTTGAAGTCTAGAGCAGAAATCACGACCTTAGAAAATAAAGGGGCATAACTTCTTACAGTGTTCCCATCTCCAGTAATAACTTGAATTGTGATCCATTTTTAAACTGGCCAGAGCATTTCTGAAATACAACAAATAAAATTTATCCCTGGCTCTACTTTGATGTACAATTCCTGACATCCAAACGACTTTTAAAACAAATGTGTTTTATTGGGAAATATTAAAACAAAACATTTTTTATCGAATGTGTACATTCCTTGGTCATTGGTATATTCACAGTGGTGTGCATTTATGTCTTCAATAATTATTAAACCGTTTCAATATCTCTTGTATAATTATAATAAAGAAAGAAAAACCAGAAGAATGAAGAAGAAATTATGCACCTCTCAATCAATTTGTTGAAACTGACATACATAGGTGTTTCTGTCGCTGTCCTTGAAAAACATTTTTCGTTTATCTATTAGTATTATTGATTTGTAATCCCTTACTGCATCATGTGGACAAAGTAAACAATGAATGTTTTTTTAAAAGCTGTTGAAAAGGTCTTTATTTTAAAATTATGAACTGAAACGGATATTAGATTGAAAGAAAATGTTCATTTTAAAGAGAGTGTGTTTAAATCGATAATGCAGAGGAAATCATTTTACATGACTTCATGATTGTTTACATAATGGTTAGTAGGCTTGAGGATTTGTTTCAAGAAAACCATTCCTCAATTACTGGATACGTTTTTGTCATTTGCCACTGTACTGGGATTGTGATGCATGCATCCATGTATATATGTACAAGTGTTCTTATGCCATATTGTAATTTTTAGAAAGAATGAAATAAAATCAAACTCATTCTTACAAAGAAAGCAGAACCCACAGATACACAAACAAAATGCTAGACCTCAGAATAAACAGCTCACAAACACAAAATTTCTCCTATGGCTTGTGAAAGTCTCTTCCCACACAGGAGAGAAAGTCACTGGTAAGGTCCATTAGTTGACAAAGAGGGAGCCAACTATTCACAAGATATCATGGGGGACAGGAATGTTTCATAAAAATAAGGACTTATTTCATGAAGGAGAATATACTGCCATCCATTCAATGCACATATGATTATAGAATTAAACAATGAGAAAAACAAAAAAGTATCACTTTAGAGAAAGAGGTAATTACAAAATTTCCTGTTTGACTCACACCCCCTCTTTCCATTCATCCCTTTTTTAGGGACTGAT
Organism: Cabassous unicinctus; assembly: GCA_029593785.1. Taxonomy (NCBI): domain Eukaryota; kingdom Metazoa; phylum Chordata; class Mammalia; order Cingulata; family Chlamyphoridae; genus Cabassous; species Cabassous unicinctus. The sequence goes on from JAQZBX010113836.1 coordinate 6,669, forward strand.
ATCATCCATACATGAACATAGAAAAACTTGTAGTGGAGAGCAAAACACATGACCTTACAAAATAAAGGGGCATAACTCCTTACAGTGCACCTATGTACACATCTCAAGGAGGAAATTGAATTGTGAATCACTTTTTAAAACGTCACCAGACTGTCTATCAAAAACCACTAATAAGTCTGAATGATGCCACACTTTTCTGTGCTTTTTCTTACATCAACAATATTTTATAAAACAAATCTGTTTCAATGAAAGATATTAAACCAATATCTTATATATCCTATGTTTACATTCCTTTGTAATGGTATATTCACAGAGGTGTGCATTGCTCTCTTCAATATTAAACCCATTCAATATTTCTATAATAATTATAATAAAAAACAATCCAGATGAACAAAGAAGCAATTATTCACCACTCAAACCCTTTGTTGACACTGCCACGTAGAGATGTTTTCCTGGGAGTCCACGAAAACAGTTTTTATATTCATTCTATTGATATAGGATCACATACAATATAATGTGGAGAAAGTGAGCAATGAATGGCCTTGTTAAACGTGTTGCAAAATTTTTAATATAAAATTATACTCTGAAATGGATATATTTGACATAAAATGCAAATTTTGACGGAAGTGAAACTTGGCTAGATTTAATATAGTCAATGAAAAGAAAGAGGTAGTATGACACAAACAAATATAAAGTAAAATAATTAGTCTGATATAAGGGAGGCTAAAATAAACAAAATTCTAATCATTATATTTCAGGAGTAACATACAGGCATAATAAATTCTAGGCATGAAATAATTCATTTAAACAGGCAATTTTTATTAAGGTATTCATCCTTTATCAGAAAAAAATTTCCTCTTTGGGAATTGCCCATATCCCTTTGGCACAAATTCCCACACATAAAAAGATCACAAGGAAATCCATCGTATTTCTAACCAGATACCATCAGAGCAATGGAATACAGGAGCAGAGCAAGAAATGAGAATGGAATGAGAAATTATTGTCATCTCAATGGAGAGCCAACAGTATCAAATGTCACCAAACACCAGATATATCAAATTTTAGTGCTGCAGACTAATTATTTGGATGTCGGGGGCATGGAGAATGGAGTATTTGAAAAGACAGACTCAGGAGAAAAGGTGCTGCTAAAAATAGAAAAGGAAGAGAATAAAGGAATCCTTGGGACAAGAAACTGTGCTCTAATTCTCAAAATTAGAAAGAAAAGGAAAAAAAATTCCACTAGCCATCTAAGAACAATGTGGAAAAATTTAAGACACACGAGTCTTTAAAACAGACCTACCACATACACACAACTTTGCAGATATGTTGAAGGCAGGACTTGAAAAATAGTTTTGAACTTATTCTATGGTCAGGGCTAGGGGAAATTATGTTATGATACCTTATAATGATGTATGAAATATTTCACCACGGCGTCAAGTGATGGTGGAGGAAAGTGCTATGAGTATGCAGATTGAGTGCATAAATGTGTTAGTTTACAGATTCTGTTAAAAAAATATGTTTTTGCAGAAACAAGAATGTGGCCATTTGAATGTAAAAACTAGGTATAACTCAGATAAGGATGATAAACTCTCATATGCAAATTTATTGCATTTAAAGAGAAAATTAATTTTACATTACTCAGTAAAATACAGTTTTAAAAGAATGGTTAAATATCTATTATTGTCTACTAATATATATTTACTTAGAGAGAAATAATTTTTCCACACCCTGTCAATGCTAACTGAAAATGAAACTGTTTAGCCCTTATAAATATTAAATTCTTTAAAATTAAGAGGCTTCAGTGATATTAGTTTGTGTGGAATGCCTTTTTAGCAAAACTTTATGGGCCTGATTTTCTTCCTAATAGTTAATGCAATAAGGGTAAATTAAACTAATTGGAGAAAAATAATAGGAAGAAATGCAACTCAGTGATTCCTCCATTTTTTAATACACACAAATTAAATCTATAAATCAGAGGAAATCATTTTACATGACTTCATGATTGTTTACAGAATGTTGAGGAGGTTCCAGGTTTTGTTTCAAGAAATCCATTCCTGAATTTCTGGATATCTTTGTGTCATTCTCCAGTGCACAGGGATTTGGTGTATATATTCATATATATATATAAGTGTTTTAATCCTTTATTGCAATTTTGTTAAAAGAATTGGAAACAAAATCAAATTCATTCTTACAAAGAAAGCAGAAACCACAGATAGACAAACAAAACGCTAGAACTGAGAATAAACAGCTCCCAAATTCAAAATTTATCCTATGGCTTGTGAAAATCTCTACCCATACAGGAGAGAAAAGTCACTGGTAAGGTCCAATGGTTGACAAAGATGGAGTCAACTAATCACAAGTTATCATGGGGTGAAGAATGGTTCATAAAAATAAGGACCTAGGCCATCAAGGAGAATGTACTGCCATCCATTCTATGCACACGTGATTATAGAATTGATAAATGAAGAAAAACCAAAAAGGACCCCTTTAGAGAAATAGGTAATTAGAAAATATCCTGTTTGACTCACACCACCCGTTTTCCCTTCATCAATTTTTGAGCGATAGATATCATCTATACAAGAACATACAAAAACTTATAGTGAAGAGCAAAACACATGACATTACAAACTAAGGGACATAAATCCTTACAGTGCACCTACACACACATCTCAAGGAGGAAATTGAATTGTGAATCATTTTTTAAAACTCATCTTTCAAACACGACTAATAATTTAGAATGATATTGCACTTTTGTGTGGTTTTTCTGACATCAACAATATTTTAAAAAACAAATCTGTTTCAAAGATAAATTTTAAACCAATATCTTATTTATCCAATGTGTACATTCTCTGGTGAATGGTACATTCACAGAGGTGTGCATTGATCTCTTCTACCATTATTAAACTCCTTCAATATTACTATAATTATAATAATGAACGAAAATCCAGATGAACAAAGAAAAAATTATTCACCTCTAAAACCCTTTGTTGATATTGCCATGTAGACATGTATTTCTGGGAATCCTTGAAAAAAAATTTTGGTTATAATTCCATTCTACTTATATATGTTCACCTACCGCATTATGTGGAGAAGGGGAGCAATGGATGACTTTCTTAAAAATGTTGCAAATGTCTTTAATATAAAATTACACACTGAAATGGATATGTTGGACAGAAAATGTACAATTTTAAATGGAGTGAAATTTGGTTAGTTTTAATATAATCAATGATATGAAAGAAATAATAAGGCACAAACACTTATAAAGGAAAATAATTTGTCTGATATAAGGGAAATTAATATAAACAACATTCTAATTATTTTATTCCAGGAGTAACTTTTGAGCATAAAAACTTCTAGATATGAATTTATTTTTTTTCTCATGCAAATTCCATTAAGGCATT
>JAQZBX010113837.1:0-10069 GCA_029593785.1 Cabassous unicinctus
GCCTATCCTGGCAGTCTCGTCCTCTTCCACCCGATTCTCGCCGCAAGGCGCACCGCGGCGACCCTCAGACCCGCAGACCTGCAGATGGCCGGGATGGGGACAGCGGGGAGCTGCTGTTGCCGAGCGCTCGGCACGGGCACACCTCCTCCTAGCCCCTTTCCAGACCCGGGCCCTCCTCGCCGCCCTCGCCCACGCCTCCCGCCCCCACCTACAGGCGCCCCTCCCCCCCGCCGACCACCATTTTCGGCACCAACGACGCGGCTGGGCGCGGGTGTCGGAAAAACTCGTTGTGGTGTAAGAGGCAGGTGTTCCCAAAGGGTCGCAGCCTCGGGACCGCGCCCTCCCGCAGGGCCGTGCAGCCCTCCGCACAGGGAAGGCCTACCATTTTCTGCACCCAAACGCACGGGGCCGCGGCTGGGGGTGAGGGCTCCGCAGGCCGTGTCCGCCCTCCCACATCATTCCAGGGATGCCCCCGTCCGAGTCCCTTACCTGCCCACCCCTCCGCTTCCTTTTCGCGGCCGGCCCTGGCCCGCACGCCCTCAGGGCCACGGGGAACAGGTGCCAAGACGCGAGCTACGGAAGGCCGGGCCTGACTCTAGTGGGAGGCGCGCGCCGGCCAGTCACGTGAGGCTTTCTGTCGTCACCGCGTGCGGCTCCGCCCCCATCCCAAGCCCCCTCCTGCCCCCCGGAGTCGGGCGGAGCAGACGCCGCCGGCCGCCCCCGTTCTCCTCCCGCCACATTCCTTTAACCTCACCACCCTGGGCCCTGTCACTCTCTCCTCTTTGTGGATCCCTGGACCTTTCTCTCACTGCCAGGGAAGGGCAGCATCTTCTCATGGGGCTGTTGGTCATTTCTAGTTCTTCTCTGGGGACTTGTCTCCTCCCTTCCTCTATTCCCAGGATACCGCCCCCACTCCACCTGCTGGCCTCTCTGCTACCAATGCTTACCATTTTCCCATCACTACAATGAGTGGAAGAGGTGTGTGAGGAAAATATCCCTGGACAGTGGATTTTTTCCTAATTCTTCTTAATAGCTTTCGGTTTTGTTCCTTTTTAGTTAAACAACACAGAATATATATATATATATATATATATATATATATATATTTAAAGAAGGAACCAAAAATAGTTATTTTTATTTGAAAAACAGGATTAAAGTTGGGAAAAAGCCCCAACCACCTGTCTTTTCTGGTAAGTCATTTTATAAATATAGACTACAGGCAGCTGCTTTTTAAGAACTTGGAAAAGGATAGGGCAGCTGATGTCTCTTCTTGTGAGGGGTGCATAGACACATGCCCTTCCATTAGGTGAACCAATACACTTGTAGTACCCTCCATTCCTGACTGATGGACCGCCTCACAAGGACTAACGTGGAAAATTTAAGGGAATACCAAAAAAACAACTTAATCAAGTTAAGTAATATTTAATGCAGTATTTTTTAAAAACAAAAGTAATGCAAAAATATCCATGATGATCAAATTGTCAAAAATTTAAATAGAGCATCTGCCTCATCTGCTCCTCTCTCGCCCAACCCCTGATCCTCCTTGCTACCAATACCCACCATTTCCTTTACACCAAAATGCTTGGAGGAACAGGACATGAGTCAAGGACAGTGGGAAATTTTCTAATTCTTCTTAATACCTTTCTGGTTTCTTCCTGTTCTGATAAAAATTCGTTCTCTTTATAATTTACATAACTTTAACTTTTTATTATAGAAAATTTCAAACATATACAAAAATTGAACAGTATATTGAAAACACATGTACTTATCACCTAGCTTCCTCAGTTACTAACTCATGGCCAGTCTTGTTTTCATATTTATCCTCATCCCTTCCCACCCTTAGAAATTATTTTTGAAGCAAATTCCAGGAATTGCATCACTTCGTGTACAAATATTTCAGTGTGTATCTCTACAAGATAAGGACTCTTTTTAAAAAATATAACCACAATTCCATTTTCCCACCTAACAATTAATAATAATTCCTTAATATCATCTTATGTCCAGTCCTGTTCAAATTCCCAATTGTATAAATTTTTCAAGTTTGTTTGGATCACGATCAAAATAAGATCCATACATTCCCTACCCTCCCCCCCCCCATATGGCTCCCTCTCTGTTTGGCCATTGTTTTTGCTCATTGTCTGTTCATTGTCTGTTTGTTGTCTGTTTGTTTTTTCTTTAGGAGGCACCAGCAACGTAACCTGGGACCTTCCATGTGGGAGGCAGGCACTCAACTGCTTGAGCCACATTTGCTCCCTGCTCATTTGTTTTTTTTGCTTGTTGTCTGCTCATTGTTTGCTCATTGTTTTTTTCTCGTCTGCTCGTTGTTGTTTTTTTGCTCATTGTCTGCTCATTGTTTTTGCTTGATGTCTACTCATTGTCTGCTTGTTGTTTGTCTTCTTTACGAGGCACTGGGAACTGAACCCAGGACCTCCCATGTGGGAGGTGGGCACTCAACTGCTTGAGCCACATCTGCTCCCCCAAATCCAAACTTAAAAAAAAATTCTCCTGTCTGGTTTGTTGCAGGAATGTATTTATTGTGCTTAACCCAATCTAGAGTGTACATGTAGAGAATCAACAATAATGTACAAAGACCTTGATTTTTACTTTCCAGTCCAGACATTTGGGCTTTTTTGTAAATAATGGGCAAAAACAATTTTATTTTAACTAGATGAGTGCCATTCAACAAAGATGTAATTTGGAAGATTAATCTGGGACAGAAAAATTATTTCACTAAAATTACTTAGGAAACACAGAACTTTACTTGGGATTCAAAGAGTAATGAGAAGTGGCTATTGCTTTCAAGCAATCCAGTAAATAGTAAGAGACAAGATAAAATGCAATATATTATAAACATTAAAATGGAGTGCTGTGCAAATGCTATGATCATTTAGATATATTTGCCCAAGAACCCAACAATGTTTAAGGATGATAGTTAATAAAAATTAGAAAATGCATACTAATTAGGGGGCATTGGTCACAAGCACAAAGTCAGATATTGACTAACTTAAGCAAAAAAAAATAATTTAGTTGGCAAGATGCCAAACTGAGGTTATGTGCCTAGTGGTGATGTTGGAAAGCCTATGATCTATTACTCTACCAGGATGCCTTAAGGAAGGAAAGCTAGGCAGACCTCACCTCCTTCCCCCCTAAAACAAAGTTCTGGTAAAAATTATGGTACAACTATACAATGGATAACTAGAATGGAATACAATGGATAGCTGTTAATAAGAATGGTGGCATTGAATTGTTCACTATAGAATAATTATGTGACTTTCACCTCAACTGAAAGAATGAAGGATGTGTGACATGAAAATATCTAAAATATTTTTAATGAAAAAAATTAAGTTGCCATTGCAGTACAGTGTGTGGTATCAACCTATTTTTGTGAAATATGCAAAATAGTATTAGGGACTTCCTTGCTGAAATTACAAAACTAAGTGGAAATATATATTTTCAGTCTCTTTATTCCTGTTCCATCCTTTTGTCTGCCCTTCTTTTATTCTCCTCTTCTGTGAAAGGCATTCTTAGCCAGTCACCCAAGACAAACCCTCTTCTCCCTCACTAGCACCCTCTGACCTCTAGTCAGCAAGTGCTAACAAAACACCTTCCTAAATCTCTCTGGAATTTATCGCTTCTCTATTAAAGATCCCTTTTGCAAGTCCATCTCTTCACAAGTCTGGCATAGGATATTTTAATTGCTCTGCCACACTTTTCTCTTCTTCAGTCAGTGGTGACAGCTCCAGGTCCGTTTGTTTTTGTAGTTCTTCTTTCATGGTCGTAGTCTTATTCAAAGTAGCACAAATGCAGCTCTTAGTCTCTTTCTGTTCAATAACAACTGGTTTAAATTGTGCATGCAAAGTCTGATATCGAAACTTTATCCCTGAATTCCTTTAAGAGAGTAATTGGATTTTTTCTTGCCTACTGAATCAGGATTATTAGTCTTGATTTCATATTCCAGCCTCTACTGAATGTAATCTAGATCACAGCCAGCTTTCTGGAACATCAGTTCCAGTGTATCCATTTCCACCTCCCTGTTGAATAGTTGACCAGATTCATACATTTTTATTGGTGATATGTGTGGCAGTTTGAAACTGGATGGACCCCAGAAGATCATGTCTTTAGAGTTAATCCATTCTTGTGCATGTAAACTTATTGTAGATGGGACCTTTGGATTAGAGTCAGTTAAGGGACCGTCATTTTGATTATATCACTTCAGTAAGGCATAACCCAGGGTGGATCTTAATCCTTTTACTGGAGTCATTTATAAATAGAAGACTGAAAGCAGAGACACACAGAAAAAAGCAGCAGAGACAGAGAAACCTTAAGAGAATGAGAGAGAGGTCCTGGAGGCCAGAGGCTGGAATCAGTGGAGCACAGAGGCATGGAAAGAGGCCCCCAGGAGGCTGAAAGAGATAAGGCCCAGAGGAGAGGGAGAGATGAGCCATATGCCTGATAGACCACAGCTGAGTTTGGGTAGAAAGTAAGTCTGGAGGAGAAGGCAGAGACTGGCAGAGTCACCATTATGCCCTGCCATGTGCCTGATCGCCCACAGCTACAACTTGGTGAGAAAGAATCTCTTGATGATGCTTTGGTTTGGACACTTCCATGATCTCAGAACTTTAAGCTTTTATAAAAGCCAACCTATCTCTGGTATTTGTTCCCTGCAGCTTTTCGCAAACTAAATCAATATGTCTCCTGAATTTCTTTTAATGTATAAGCTTCCACTTTTTAATTTTCTCATTCAATTTACTTATTGATGAAATAAAGTCATTTGTCCTATATTTTCCCACAATCTTGATCTTGGTGGTGTCTTCACTAATATATGCCTCTTCACTCTATGTTTCCTATAAAATGGTAATTAATTTTAGAGAAGTTTCAGTATTCAGGTTGAATTTCAATTTAGGTTCTTCCAACAGGAAGCAAATACTATGTTCTTGTTTTGTTTTGTTGTTTGGTTTTATTTACTCTTTTTGCGATTTTGGCTGGAATATTTCTATAAACAGAAGCTTCCTGTTTTGGGTCAATCTCCCTAGAAACAAAGCTTAAGCCAGGGATTCCTTTTAAAGTAGTTTCTTGAAAGAATGTTCTCAGGATAAAGGGAGTGACTAAGACTACCTTAATGTCCCCTTAGCTTGACTAAACTTTATCTAGGCTTTGCCTGACTCCAGGCTCCTGACCTCCCTCTCACCTCAGCCCTCACACTACCCAGGCATCTAACCAGTGATTCCCTTATGTCTGTCTTCCTCCTTCCTGGCTCTTACAAGATCTAGGAGGCCTAATCAAAGCAAAAGAAAACATTCCAAACAAAATGGTCCTAATTGAAAACCTAGTAAATCATTCATCCATCCCAGTGCTCAACCCCCCTAACATCCTCTAATGCCTTTCCACTAGCCCATCCTCAGCCTTTTAAAAACCCTGCTGTCAACACAGAAAAGGGATCTCTGCCATTTTGACCCAGCCATGTGAGAGAGAGGACTCCAGGTTCACCTAAAGCTGCAGAAAGACAGAGAAGTCCCAAGAGGCTCAAGGAGATGAGGCCCAGGGAAAGATGCTTGATCACCCATAGCTGAGCTTGAGAATAAAGTAGAGAGAGATCAACAGACCCGCCATCTTGCCTCGCCACGCAGCAGAACTCTGGTATCCGCTAGCAGCCAACCTTTGAATTAATTTGTCTGCATTATGCATATCACATCTCACTTTGATAGTTTGAAAAATTTTAGAGAAAAACTATCAAAATTGAACTTTAAAACATTTCTAAGGAAACAAACTAATAAACTGATTTTTAAAACCAGGAACTTGTATCAGACAAACTTGACCTTTCACAATTTTACTTGCTGAGAAATGCAGCATCAGTAGACCTAGAAATAGAGAACTTGGGTTTCTACCAACAATGATAATCCATAAACCTCACAATCTGAGCTTGAAGGAAAGCAGAAGATTATTCTGGCAAGACTGAATTGTGTCCTGAATGGCACTCGTCGATAAATTTGACAAAAGCTGAGTCAACTTTGCAAAGTCAGCTGGATGGAGAACTTAATGTTAAGGAAATTGTCCCCTGTCTACCCAAAGAAACATGCAACATGCCAACATTGGAGCCCATGGTGGGACACTGAGACCCTAATCCAGACATAACCTAGGTTAGCCTGTGTATGACCACAGTTCCTGGAGTGAAGAATTCAGGGACTTGGAAGGCTTAGAATTTTAAACCTTATGTCTTTGTTTTATTTATTTTTATTTTGTTTTGGTTTGGATTGTTTTTTGTTCTATAAAGTTATCATTTCAGTGCTTCACAGGAGATGGGGGGAGGCAGAAGAGTTTCTAGCATATATCAAGTGCTTGTGGTGTCTGCTAGACATGTTATGTACTTCATCACATTTACTCCCAAAACAACCCTTTTGTAGATGACAAAAGAGGCTTAGAGAATTCCACTGATCTTGCCTAAAGTCACAAGTTAGTAAATGACAGAGCCAAGAATTCCAACCCAGGTCCAAGTTCATTTTCTCCTTGAGACTACACAGCTTTCTCATGGAATTTCTCATGGAATAGTGGGAGTATGGTACATCTGTCAAAAAATGTGGAGCAATCGTTAAGAATAGAGCATGAGCTTGGCACTCAGTAGAATTAGAATTATACCTGGGGCGGAGAGAGCAAGATCCAGTGGCACTATATCCCAGATATTTGTGACAGTCCCAATTTCTACCTCCTTTCATGAGTATTCCTGAATGTAACTGAACATGAGCTCTGACTTTTGTTTAGAAAATCTTGTCAGCATCGGTATAGGTTACCCTAAATAACAAACTTAGTGATAATGACTTATTTTATAGCTCAGGGCACTGAATCAGATTCAGAGGAGAGAATCACTGTGAAAAGACAAGGATTCCATTCTCTGATGCTCTGGATGAGATGACTTAGCTGTAATCAGATGTTCCCACAAAGAAAAGCTCCAATTTGGGAGCTTGAAATGAGAGCAGAAACAATGCTGAGATTTAAGAGAAAAAATAACTGTTCCTTAGAGTAGAAAAGTTTACTCTAAGGCTTTCTCTTACTATAACTCAGCAGGTCTAAGAATCTTGATATCTAGATAGTTTGGGAAAAGATATCTTTTGAAGAGAGAGATGGCCCCAACTAGATTGCTATGCCAGCAGTACACCATTGATCCTTCAATGCACCTCACTTCTCTGAAAGTTTACTGTGCACCAACCATATGCCAGGCACTATCCTAGGAGCTGGGATACAGTAATGTTAAAGGTTAGTTCCTCCTTTCAAGGAGTTAACTATCTGAGGTGGAGACAGAAAGATAAACACTGAAGTACAGAGGTTGTACAGGGGGATTATTCATAATTCCACAGAACCTTGGGAATTTAGAGAAGCTTTACTAGATAAAATGCCAGGTACAATCCTAGGTGTATTATATGGTTTCAAGGGATGAATAGGAGTTTCCCAGAGAGCTACGAGCTTAATAAAAACCCAATTCTTTAAGATTGGCCTTTGGAAAGAGAACTCACTAGTAGAGGTCACAACTGGGCCACTACTGTTCCCCAGGCTTGACCTTTTCATTTCAGGAGCATCAAAGATCCAACCAGTTTGGAATGTGGGCAGGAAGGCCAGGGAAATCTTCCTGGACTGGAAACGTCTCCATTATGTTCAGAGCAGTAACAAAGGCACTATGACTATCTTGAGGGTAGGATTGTATCTTGTTCCTTCTTGTGTTCCTGCTATTTTATGCAATGTTCAATAAATGTTTGATAGATCAGTGAATGAATGATTGAACCAATCAACAAATTAACGAATGAATCAATTATGGTAATCAAAAACAAACAAACAAACAAAACCATGCTCTCCTTTGTTTTGGCAGCGTTGGTTTCTGGCCTCTCTCCCCAATTGCAGTAGTTTTGAATAAAGTCATCCTTGCCTGTTTAACCTTGTCCAGTGTGATTTTTTTCTTTTACAGGAGTACAGGAGGCAGAATAGGGTGGGGGGAGGGAAGAATGGGGTATTATCTGGAGATTCGCTTTAGTTAATCCCACTGTGAAACTCCAGAGCACAAATCATCCTACCTCAAGGCAAGGGGTTAGCTTTTTGTATCCCGGTATCAACCAGTTACAGACCAAGGTCTTCAGTTGGAACAGAGCATAGCCTCCAGGGCAAGGTGACTCCCATTTGGCAGAGGGCAATTCTCTGAAGAAGGGTCAGATAGGAGTTGTTATCAGTTGTCTTAGGTTGCCAGGGCTACTATAATAAACACCCCAGACTAGTAGGCTTAAACAACAGGAATTTATTGTCTCAAAGTTTTGGAAGCTAGAAGTCCAAGATTAAGGCAGGCCATGCTTTCTCCAAAGTCCGTAGCTTTCTGATGGTGGCTTGCTGGCAATCCATAACTCAAACTCTGCCTCTGTCCAATGCCAATCTGTCTCTTTCCATCTCCTGCTGACTCCTTCTACTGTGTCCAAATTTTCTTGACTTATAAGGTTTCCAGTCATATTAGATTAAGGCCCAACTTGATTCAGTTTGGCCTCATCTCAATAGAATCCTCAAATATTCTATTTACAAATGAGTTCACATCCACAGGACTAGGGATTAGGACTTGAACATGTCTTTGTGGGAGACATGATCCAGTCCACAGCATTACTCAACACTTAAAGTCAGGACAGTCTTCATGGGCATGTGACCTGTAGAATAACACAGGGCCCTGTGATCAGCAGGGTCTCCCTCTTGGTTTAATGCTCTGATGCTTCCTTCTTGAAATTCTTAATGAATTTATCTATGAATCCCATCAGACACTGGTGTAAGTGTCTAAAGATTATCTAAACTGTGCTCAAGAACAAGTCCATTCATATGACAGGTACCTTCAATCTATTCTTCTACTTCTCTGCCTCCCCATTTCTCCTTGGGTACTGCCATGTTTACTGGATACTGCTGCCCCTCTGCTTCACTCTGCTAACTGAATGTGCTAGAATCTTGTAAGTGCCAAAGCCCCATTGATTTATCTGGACTCCTTGGTGGGCCAGAGTCTCACTCAGTTCTTAAAGAAGTATAGATAAAGCCCCTCTCTTCACTTTAGACTTATACTTACCCAGATGTTTAACACTTTAGTGCTGCTTGGGCCATGATGTCAAACAGGGGTTTTAGCATAGTAGCACTTTCTGTTGAGTGTGTGTGTGTGTGTGTGTGTGTGTGTGTGTGTGTGTAAACCCCATTTTTTCCACTGGATTCAGCCAGTGCTGACTCAGAATTGCCCAAAGCTTGCTCCACAGGTGAGCAATATGATTAGTCTGCTGGCCTGGAGACTCCTGAAAGGCCTGCTAAAAGCACATGCAAATTAAATAGAAGTTCACAGATTAGGCTCAAGTTGGTGCATTCTTCCCCCTGCCGTTCATGGTCACTCTTAGGTGAAATACTGAAAGTATGCTGCAAGTTCTTAATTACTGATGACCAGGTCATCAGTCCTGAGTGATGTTACAATGCAAACCTAAACACTTCTAGAAATTATGACTTAGAATTCCGACAGAAATTATAAGGAGAGATTGTAACTAGAATTTAACATCTGATATCACATTTTGTGTTTTATTTTGCACTTTTATATTCAGGAAAATTTACATTAAAATTCATCATTTTAAAGTGCAATTCAATGGTTTTAAGTACATTCACAATGTTGTGCAAACCATCACCACTATATAATTCCAATATATTTCCATCAGCCCAGAAAGAAAGCCTGTACCTGGTTAGTAGTAACTCCCAATTCCCCTCTTCCCCCAGCTCTTGGAAACCACTAATCTATGTTCTCTGTTTATAGGTTGGCCTATTCTGGACATTTCATTTAAATGGAATCAAACAGTGTGTGGCCTTTTGTGTCTGGATTCCTTTGCATAGCATGATATTTTCAAGGTTCCTCTGTGGTGTAGCACATAGCAGTATTTCATTCTTTTTTATGGCTGAATAATAGTCCAATGAATGGATATACCACATTTTGTTGACCATTAGTCAGTTGATGAACATTTGAGTTGTTTCTCTACTTTTTGGCTATCCTGAATAATGCTGCTATGAACAAATATGTACACGTTTTTGCATT
>JAQZBX010113838.1:0-10069 GCA_029593785.1 Cabassous unicinctus
TAGTGTCCTTTTGTAATCCATTTTATATCTGTGGAGTTGGTAGCTATGCCTCTCCTTTAATTCCTGATTTTACTTATTTTTGTCAGCTCTCTTTTTTCTCTGTTGGTCTAGCTAGAGGTGTTTTTGTTGTTGTTGTTGTTGTTTTATCTTTTCAAAGAACCAACATTTGGTTTCATTGTTTCTCCCCTTTAAAAAAAATTCTTTGTGTCATTTATCTCTGCTTTAATATTTACTTTTTTCCTTCTACCCTCTTTGGGTTTTGTTTGCTCTTCTTTATCAAGGTAGTCCAGTTTTGATGTTAGGTCTTAGATTTGAGATCTTCCTTCTTTTTAAATTACAGTTCTAAATTTCCATCTTAGCACAAAGTTTACTGCATCCCTTGAGTTTTGATATGCAGTGTTTTCATTTTCCTTTGTCTCAAGATGTTTCCTAATTTCTGTTGTGATTTCTTCTTTGACTCAATAGTTGGTTAAGACTATGTTGTTTAATTTCCACATATTTGTGAATTTTCCCTTTCTCCTCTTATTCATTTCTAGCTTCATTCCACTGTGGTCAGAGAAGAAACATTGTATGATGTCAAGACTTTTTAATTTATTGAGACTTCTTTTGTAACCTAACACACAATCTCTCCTGGAGAATGATCCATATGCACAGAGAAAAAATGTATATTCTGTTGCTCTTCTGTGAAATGTTCTATATGTCTGACAGGTCAAGTTAGTTTATAATACTGTTGAAGACTTGTATTTCCTTATTTATCTCTGTAAATATTCCATCCATTATTGGAGTGGTTTATTGAAGTCTCCCTCTATTAATGTAGATCTGTCTATTTTTCTCTTCAAATGTGTCATTATTTGCTACATATGTTTTGGGGCTCTACCATTAGGTAACATATATTTATAATTGTGATGTCTTCTTGTTGAATTAACCCCACTATCAGTATATAGTGGCCTTCTTTGTCCTTTATAACAATTTTTGACTTAAAGTCTATTTTATTTATTAGTCTAGTATCCCTGATCTTTTCTGGTAACTACTTGCAAGTATATTTTTCATACTTTTCTTTCAACCTACTTGTGTCTTTCAATTTAATGTGTGTCTCTTAAACAGCATACCCTTGTGTCATGTTTTCTTGTCAGTTAGATTCTGCTAATCTTGGACTTTTCGCTGGAAAGCTAAAAACATTTACATTTAAAATAACTACTGATAATTCGGGGCTTCCCTGTGCCATTTTGTTATTTGTTCTTTGTAAGCATCATAACTTGTATGTTCTTCAATTTTTCAGTTAATGCCTCTTTTCATATTTATGTGAATTTTTTGTTTGTTCCTTTTGACTACTTTCTCATTTTTTTTCTGTATATATATATATTTTTTATATATTTTCTTTGTGATTACCATAGAGCTTAATTACACATATAAATTTGTAAGAATCTTATTTGATTTGATACCAGCTTAACTTTGAAACAACTCACCTACACTATTCCTATTCCCCTCTGTCCCCCCACTTTTTTGTTGTACTCTTATACATTATACATCCCAAACCAGACATTTATAATTATTTTTTATATATTGACATTTTAGAAACCGTAAGAAGTAAAAAGTGGTGTTACATCCATTCTAATGCTGAAATTATATTTTACCTGTGCCGTCACTTTCTGTTTCTTTTTACATTTTGTAATCTATTTTAATATATGACTATTTTAATATGTTATTCCAGGATATTGGACTATTAAGCATCTATTTCTTAAGCTTGTATCCATCTAATGTTATGAAAGAGCTTTCCTTGAATTTCCAGGAGCTAACAACAACAACAACAAAAGAATGATAAAAGAAAACACCTTTTGCAGTCTTTGCAAATTGACTTGTACGAGTGCTCTCCTTCAGAGCTTATCCACAGAATGAGTTTAGAGCATAGTTCCAGGCCAAAGTTTAGGAGCCTTCTTGATCTTTTCTCTGCATATGTCTTATCTTAGACATGACCCTATGAGTCCCCATGTATACATGGATACCAATGACCCCTCTTCCATAAGAAACAGTTACCTAATATCCCAGGCACAACACTGTATATCCCACAACCAAAAGTCCCTCACCCCAGGCAGCCACAGTTTGACTGCTCTCCCACAATGTTTTGTATGAGGGGTCTGGAAGCTGCATCTACAAGCAGGGGAAGTTCTGGGACAGTGACCCTACAATATGTGTCCTGGTTCTGTCCCTCAGGTTGCACATTACGACAGACATATGTACTCCAATTATGTGCATGAGGGTTACTTTGCACCCTTTGGTGTTAGGACCAGAGACCTGTACTGGCAGCGTGGGCCAGCTCCATTTTGAGCTGGTTAGCTGTGGGTGGATAGAGTCAGCCAGTGTACAAAAAGTTTTTACTGATTTTAAGTTTCCTTTTACCTGATTTGGTTCTTTCCTTTTTACTGCAACCTTTAGCTACTTTTTGGAGCATGAAAAATATGTTTCTACCAGTTCTTGCTGGTTATTCACAAAGCTTTATGGGGGGATAGAGCCCTGAAATTTCTCCCTTTGCCATCTTGATCAGTGTGGGTTTTCTTTTCTTCTTACTTTCACTGTTTTCTATTTCCAGGTCCCTTTATTTCTTATAGTAGAACCATGTTTTCTGTGTAACATTCCTTCTGCCTGAAGAACTTGCTTTAAGATTTCATATTGAATAAATCTCCTCCCAATATATCCCCACAGCTTTAGTTTGTTTGATCTTAGTACCTGTATATAATGTTTGTTCCTGTATGTAATATTTCTCTTTGTCTGGCTACCTTTCTTATTCTCTCTATAGTTTTAAACAGTTAAATATGATATGACTAGGGATGCATATATGTGTGTGTTTGCCCGGGTATTTATTTTGCTTGGTGTGTTCTGAGCTTCTTGTATATGTGTTTTGGTGTTTGTCATTAATTTCAAAAACTTAATTTACTCTTCAAATATTTTTTACTACATTCTCTTTTTCTGGGATTCCAATTTTCTGTACCTCAGGCAGTTTTTATTGCCCAAAAGTTTTAGATGATCTGCTCTTTTTCCCAATATTTTTTCTCCCTGTTTCTATTTTGTTTTGTTTTTTTTATCTCCCAGTTTCTATTTTGGTTATTTCTATATACCTATCTTCAAGTTTGCTGATTCTTTCCTAGATTGGATTGAGTTTACTAATGCACCTGTCAAAAGCATTCTTCATCAAGGCTATAGTGTTTTTCATTTCTATTATTCTTATTTGATCCTCCAGTGATAGCTTCCATTTGAATGAGAATTTGTTTGCCAGTGGATTTTCTTTTCCAGTGTCACCTTTATCCTCAGTCTAAGAGAGAGTATCTCTCTTGCAAATGATTTGTTTCTCAATGTTTTTTTAGTTTAGTAGGGGTATGGAGTGGGAAGGATTCTTTGTTGTTCTGACTTAACCTCAGTTTTAGGCAGACATTTTATCCTTGAGACTCATGGGTGTGGTCTTTTATGTGGTGCCCCTCCCCTGGCAGAGCTCTGAATCCAGAAGTTATTTCTGCCCCTTCTACCTCTCCCTCCTGTTCCTTTCTTCAAACTACTCCATTCAGATTTCACTAGTGCTGTAAGGATTGCAGTGTTTGTCACCCCTCTCAAAGAAAGATTGAGGTTTCTGTTTGTTGGAGAAGATAAAGAAGAAGAGTCCAGGTAGAGTTTCTTGTCCCTCCTGCAGAGCATACTTTTCCCAACCTACATTTTTTTCATCATAAGGGAGACTTTCTCAGGATTCTCACAATCTTTTCTCTGATTGCCAAGTGTGGTGTGTGGAGATAAAAAATCCAAAAGAAGATATGGACTTCTTCTTCAACTCCTCAGGAATTGCACACTCTCTCATGCATATGAAGTTTGCTGACCTCCACCAATGTGCCAGTCACCCTAGCAGAACTCTTCTTACCAATGTCCAGTTGCATCATGCCCAAGTAATCAAGTTCTTGAGTCTCCTCTTCCCATCAGATGCCTGTCTCTCTCTAGATTCTACACCATGTCATTGTTTTTGGATATCACCCTTATAATGGATTCAAGAAAAATATTGAGCTTGTTGTTGGTCCAACTTTTAAATTTTAAGTTTGAGAGTGTTGTTCTTTCCAACTCTTCTTATCTCCAAGGGAAAATTAGACATGCCTGTCTAATCATTTATTTTCTTAGGTTTCAAAATGTCAAGATTCACTGCTCCCAAATTTCAGGTGTGCCTAGGCTTTTCCCCATGCTGACATATCTCTCTTCTTGTTCTTAAGTTACCAGCCATCAATAAGCCTCATGTGATATGTGGGCTTTCCAAATGTCACATCTATTTAGCTAGCAGTGATATCAAAAGCAAAATACCATTTTTCTTCATATAGGTCTCCATTTCCCTAAAATCTGTTCATTTTTCAAATTTAAAATATACCAATATAAATGCATGAGTCTTAAAACCATATTTTTGCATTTCTTTCTAAATGTGACCTTTTTTGAAGAGGAATACAAATGTAAATAAGATAATGAGGTCTAGTATGCAAGCTTACTAAAGGTTTTTTTTGGTAATGCCATGAGCTTAGTACTTGTGTTAAAAAACAAAGCATACAAAAAACAGTTTCTTCTCTTTGTGTTGCTTATTAAAGTGTGCTTCTTGGATTCTGGATTTTGGTAATAAATGTACAGGTACAAAAAGGATAATTAATAGTTGTGCACATGGGCTACTAACTTAACTATTTGCAGCCTTGGTTATTATAACACTTATTGTACTTCAAACATAGTATGGGCTGTAGTATACTAGAAAAACATATAGTAAAAGAGAGTAACATGTAATAAAATAGAGCCTGCTGCAAATGAAATGGAAACAGGTTTTACTCTGCCTAACAGTGCATTGAGAGGCTCATTAAAATTGTTAAATTTTCAAGAATTATACACCTCGTTTTTTAAATAGTTAGCTTGAAATTGGCTAAAATGGAAGCATTTATGCTATTAAAAGCTACAAATCAGAGTTCTTCCTCCCACCCCGAGCTGTTTAACAGTACTCCATAGCATAT
Source organism: Cabassous unicinctus (assembly GCA_029593785.1). Taxonomy (NCBI): domain Eukaryota; kingdom Metazoa; phylum Chordata; class Mammalia; order Cingulata; family Chlamyphoridae; genus Cabassous; species Cabassous unicinctus. Next base: position 5,013 of record JAQZBX010113838.1, read on the forward strand.
GCTTGGGCAAAGTTATTTTGTACCCATAAAAACTTAGATGGATGAAAACTTCTGAGTTCTCCATCTAACAGGTTATTTGAGATCAGAAAAGGGGATCTTTTGTTGACAAGTAAAGGCAATAATGGGTTATTAGTTCATCTTGTTCACAGTATAATAACAATGTGCATAAATGTAAGACAAGATAATGCAGTCTGATTTTTCACTTTCTGATGTTAAGCAGACTTCAGGGAAACTTGAATTGAAAAGTTACAAAAGAAACACAAAAAAGTTACCCAACTGTATTGTTTATATAAAATAGTTAATAACATGAGATGTGCAGAATAAGAGTGCAATTAAAAAGGCAGACTACTGTAAAACATTAGTGATCCTAATTTTTCTCTAAGAGAGATTTTAATTTTAAGAATTTCAATTTTAAAATAATTTTTATTGAATTTCTGGCAAATAATCTGAAATTGTGTTTCTCTTTTAAAAGAGATTTATTTGTTTCTACAATATAAATGTAATATATATATATATTTCTTATAATGTTCAGTATAAAAAATTTTGAATGTACAGAAAAGTAAAAGGGAAATAAATCACCCAGTCTTCACACACAAATATAACCATTATTAGTGTTTCAATTTGTTTCCTTGCAAGTTTTGTTTTATTTTTCTTTTCCCTATCTTTTTGAACTTTTTTGAATTTTAATATACTTATAAGTATATGAAATATTACATATACCTATATATTTATGTACATATTCTTTGGAAATCCATTCAAATTATAAAAATAGTATATTCTTGACACAACTTTTGGTGTATAGAAAAGTACATTCAAGAGAAACAAATTTAAGAAGAATCGAAAACACAACCTAAATTATGTTAACTGCATTAAAACATTTTAGGAAAATACACTAAAACAGTAACAGTTTTTATTTTCTGGGAGGTCATTATTTTCAGCCTTTTCAAAATATATGACATATAAATCCATTGAGATAATGGATACTAAATTGTATATAAAGATATTTAAACATAGTGAACATGAACAGTCACTGGTACCTCATTGAAGATGGTAAGAGGAAAATTGTTGCAGATACTACATACTGTTTATACATTATTAGTCTTTCTCAAACAAAAGAAGTTGTCTGATATGTGTTTCTAAGAGGTAGAAGGTCACTTTTTAAGTATTTTTATAATAGCAATGGTTATATTCCTCTGCAATTTTACATTTGTAGAACATTTAAAATGAAATTTCATGTTTACAAATTTTCCTAGCAGAAGGTCTCCAAAGTGTGGCAATCATTGTTAATAAATATTCGAGGAAAGCAAACAAACTACTTTGTGTTTTCAGTGGTCAAAAACATACAAAGAAATTCTAAGTGCTTTTTGGGTAAAGATTTTATTTAAAGTAACTCACTTTCCAAGGAGATACCAAATCAATCCAGACCACAGATAATCCTGAACATCCCAAATACACATGTCTATTTTAAGGCAAAGACTACTTAACTATCTTGGTAATTCTATGGCTAGTTAAACCCATCACACTGCACATCCTTTTTACTTAGGCACCTTATGTCATAAGCAGAAATCTAAGGTACCCCCTTCAAATCCCTAGCTCCTGAGGTACATAAACACCTACTCCCAGTTATTCAAACACTAGTGTGGGCACTGCTCTGAAGAAATTTTATAGATGTAATTAAAGTCCCAAAATGCACAACATATAAATATATGTACGGCATATAAATACATATATAAATCAGTTTATGTTACTATAAGGAGATTATCCAGGTGGTCCTGGCTTAATTGCATTGGCCCATTAAAGCAGAGACCTTTTTTTAGCTGGCCACAGAAAAGTAAATCCAAGAAATACACTCCAGTTTACCTAAAAGAAAGTGTTAATCCATGTTATTACCTGCCTATAGATAGGGGCCACATGACAAGGAACTATGTGAATACTCTAGGAACAGAGAGTGTTTCTGCTGACAGCTAGAAGGAAACAAGGATCTCAATTCCACAAATGCAAGAAACTGAATTCTTCTAACAATTAGCGAAGTTGGAAGAGAACTCTCTGACAAGATGAGAACTGCAGCCCAAACCATACCTTGATTTCTGCCTGGTGAGGCCTTGAAGAGAGAATACTGCTATGCTGATCTTAGACTTCTAACCTACAGAACCTGTGAGAAAAACAATTTTTTTTCAATATTGCACTACCATCAACAACATCCATTACCATTCATTTCCATCATACCAAATAGGAGCCCTGTACATTCCCTATCCACACCCCATCCCCGGGTAAACTGTATTCTAGATTCTGACTCTATGAATTTGCTTATTCTGATTGTTTCAAATCAGTAAGGTCATCAAATATTTATTATTTTGTGTCTGGCTTATTTTACTCAACATGATGTCTTGAAGGTCCATTCATGTTGTCACATATATCAGGACTTTATTTTTTATAGATGAACACACACACACACACACACACACACACACACACACATATATATATACACACACCCCACATCATTTTGTTTTTCCATTAATTAGTTGATGGACACTTGTGTTGTTTACATCTTTTGGCAGTTGTGAATAATGCTGCTATGAAGTCATTGTGGAAATATCTGTTTGAGTGCCTTCTTTCAATACTTTTGGGTATATAACTAGTAGTGGCATTGCTGGTCATACAATAGTTCTAAACTTAGCTTTCCGAGGAACTGCTAAACAATCTTGCACAATGGCTGCACAATTTTACATTGCCAGCAGCAATGAACGAGTGTTCCTATATTTCCACATACTCTCAAACACTTATTTTCCTTTTTATTTTAATAGCAGCTAATCTAATGGGAGTAAAATGGTATCTCATTATGGTTTTGATTTACATTTCCCTGATAGCTAACGATGTTGAGCATCTTTTCACATCCTTTTTGACCGTTTGTATATCTTCTATGGAAAAATGCTTATTCAAGTATTTTGCCCACTTTTAAATTGGGTTATCTTTTTATTCTTAATTTGAAGGATTTCTTTATATATTCTGGATATTTAAACTTTATCAGATATGTATTTTCCAAATAGTATCTCCCATTGTATAGGTTGTCATTTTACTCTCATGATAAAATCCTTTGGGGAACAAAATTTTTAATTTTGATAAGGTCACATTTATCTAATTCTTTTCCTTTTGTTGCTTTTGCTTTTCATGTAAAGTCTAAGAAGCCACTGTTAAACACAAGGTTTTGAAGATGCTTCCTTATGTTTTCTTCTAGGGTTTTGATAGTTCTATCTCTTATATTTAGGTCTTTGATTCATTTTGAGTTGATTTTTTTAATATGGTGTTAAGTAAGTTTCCTCCTTTTCTTTGCAAATATATATCCAGTTTTCCCAGCACCATTTGTTGAAGAAACTATTCTTTATCAATTGGGTGGTTTTTGCCCGCTTGTCAAACTCAGCTGGCCATAATAGTTAGGGTTGATTTCTGAGCTCTCTATTCTATTTCATTGGTCTGTATGTCCATCTTTGTGCCAGTACAACACTGTTTTGAGTACTATGGCTTTGCAATAAATTTTAAGAAAAAGAAAGTGCATTCTCCAAATTCATTCTTTTTAAAGACGGCTTTAGCTATTCGTGGCTCATTACCCTTCCAGCTAATTTGATTATTTGCTTTTCCATTTCTTCAAAAACAGTTGTTGGAATTTTGAATGGGATTCCATCAAATCTATAAATTGCTTTGGGTAGGATTGAGGTCTTAACAGAATTTGGTCTTCCAGTACATGAACATGGAATATCTTTCCATGTATTTAGGTCTTCTTTAATTTTTGCAGTTTTAAACTGCTAAGTTCATGGTATTACATTACACAGCAATAGAAAACAAACTCAAAATCTAAGATATGTCATTCCAGTTATTTATCCTCTCCCATATCTTTCTCTCTACAATGCTCTGTGATTTCATTCTCTGATCAAAATTCAAAATCCTTCCCTCCATTCTTGACCTTCCTATTTTTTTCTCTAGAAACCAAGATTTATAGTTGACAGATATCTTTATGCTTTAAATATCTTCACTGAAATGATCTTTCTATCTCTTTGTCTTAACCAAAATAGGCTCTCCTGATGGACATACTTTTACCTGTAGCCATTTCAAGTGAAATCTACTCAGTCTCCATACGCTGTGAATCTCAGTAGTTGAGAATAATAGCAATGATATTGAGCTATTATTCGATGTTTATTGTGGGTTGTATACTGTAAAGTACTTGTGGCAACAACTGTTAGTTGCTACTCAATATCGATTCTTTCATTATTCATTTTTACATAACCCCAATACTTTTAGGTGAACAACTAAAATCTAAAACTATGTTTCTTATCCTTCCTTGCCATGTGGCATGTGACAGAGTTTTGATCAATGAGATGTAAGAGAAATTTAAGTTGGATTTCCTGGAAACCTCTTTAGAAATGGAAAGGACTCAGTTGGATTGCTTATTTTTCTACTTGCCTTTCTCCCTTCTTCCTTGTTAGAACTTAGTTACATTGCCTTTCAGACAAGGCAAGGAGTGAGAGGGGTTGGAGGAAAGGAGACATCTTGCAACCCTGAAGATTACAGTCACCTCCAAATGTTCTTGGACCGAAAAGACAGATGAAAACTGAGAACACTGATGGCAGCATGGAGTCACCTCACCAGCCCTGAATTTTCTATCTAAAGATTTTTTCTCATATCATAAAATTATGTTTAGCCATGTTTCTTTAAATTAACTTTTCTGCTACATGTAGCTGGATGTGTTCTGAATGGAGATAGCATAATTTAAATTAATTAAATCTTTAAATCCACAGGAAAAGATTGGAAAGTGAGTAAAATGATTAGCCACATTTTAGTAATGAAACCTTACAAATACTCTATGGGTGTAGCCAATATATGAACCTTGCCAATTTTGCTTCAAATTCCACACTCAACTCCAATGCTGCACTATCTTAGCTATATCCTAATACTTATCCAAATCAGTATTTCTCCCCCACCATGTAAAATTCCTGCTCTCAAAAAGTTTGTACCATATGCCTCATTGACCTCTAAATAGCCACATTACTGTCATATACTCA
>JAQZBX010113839.1:0-10059 GCA_029593785.1 Cabassous unicinctus
ACAGATAATGTGTTTTTTAAAATTGAAAGTTTGTGACAATCCCTCATGGAGCAAGTCTATCAGCACGATTTTTCCAACAGCATGGGCTCACTTTGTGCCTCTGTGTCACATTTTGCTAATTCTCACAATATTTCAACCCTTTTCATTATTATTATATCAATTATGGTGATTGGAGATCAGTGATCTTTGATGTTACTCTTGTTTTGGGGTGCCATGTTTTGGGGTGCCATGAGCCACGCCCATATAGGGCTGTGAACTTCAGTGATAAATGTTGTGTGTGCTCTGACTGCTCCACCCACCAGCAGTTCCCCTGACTCTCTCCCTCTCCTTAGCCTCCCTATTCCCTGAGACACAACAATATTGAAATTAAGCCAATTTATAGCCTTAAAATGTAAGTGTAAGTGTTCAAATGAAAGGAAGAGTTGCATGTCTCTCACTTTAAATCAAAATTTAGAAATAATTAAGTGTAGTAAGGTCAAAGCCAAGATGGGCTGAAAACTGGGCTTCTTGTCTCAAACAGATAGCCAAGTTGTGAATGCATAGAAAAAGTTCCTGAAGGAAATTAAAATTACTACACCAGTAAGCATATGAATGATAAGAAAGGAAAACAGCCTTCTTGCTGATAAGGAGAAAGTTTTAGTAGTCTGGATAGAAGATCAAACCAGCCACAACATTTCCTTAAGCCAAAGCCTAACCAAGAGCAAGGCCCTAATAACTCTCTTTAATTCCCTGAAGGCTGAGAAAGATGAAGAGCTGCAGAAGAAAATTTTGAAGCTACCACAGGCTGGTTCATGAGGTTTAAGAAAGATGCTGTTGCCATAACATAAAAGTACAAGTTGAAGCAGCAAGTGCTGATAGAGAAGCTACAGCAAGTTATCCAGAAGACCTATCTAAGATAATTGATGAAGGTGAATACACTAAACAACAGATATTCAATATAGATGAGACAGCCTTATATTGAAAGAAGATGCTATCTACTACTTTATCTCGAGATAAAACTTGAACAGATGAGGATTTGCTTCATATGGATGAGCAAAAAAGGTGGTTTCTTGAGATGGAAACTACTCATGGTGAAGATGCTGTGAACATTGTAGAAATGGCAACAAAGGATTTAGAATATTACATAACTTTAGTTGATAAAGAAGTGGCAGGTGTTGAGAGGATTGACTCCAATTTTGAAAAAAAAAAAAAGTTCTACTGTATAAAAAATTCTAACAAACATCACATGCTACAGAAAAAACTTATGCAAAAGGAAGAGTTAATCAATGCAACAAAATTCATTGTTTCCTTATACTAAGAAACTGCCATAACAACCTGAAACTTCAGCAACCACCATCCTGATCAGTCATCAGCCATCATCATCGAGGCAAGACCTTCTACCAGCAAAAGGTTTATGACTCATTGACGGCTCAGGTGATGATTAACATTTTTTAGCAATAAAGTATTTTTAATTAAGGTGTGTACATTGTTTATGTTAGTCATAATGCTATTGCACACTTAATAGACAACAGTAGAGTGAAAAAATAACTTTTATATGTACTAGGAAACTCCAAAATTTGAGTGACTCACTTTATTGTAGTGGGCTGGAACCTAAGCCACCATATGTCTGAGGTATGCCTGTATTTCCAATTGTTTGTTCACATATCAGATTTTATCCTAAAGGTGATATTTCTAACTGAAAAAAAACAAACATTTTTAAGGATATATATATGCACAATACATTTCATAAGGCTATAACTGCCATAGATTCCTCTGATGGATCTGGGTAAATAAAATATATATATTTTATCAAAATATTTTCTGGTACGCAGACAACCAGCAAGATGGCGGCAGAGTAAGGAGGTCCTAGAATCAGCTCCTGCTACAGGGCAGTTGATGATCACCCAGAGCTATCTAAAGCACTTGTTTGTGGGCTCCAGGAGACCAAAAGGTCATCCTGCAACATCCTTGAAAGAATAGAAGGAGGAGACTGCCCATCTGCAGAGAAGATTCGTAAGTAGAGCACTCTGCACCACGGAGGGCACAAGTCACCTCAGGAGCTATTCTGCAGCTGAAATTGGAAGCTCCAGTTCCCAAAAATGGGGGAGGAAGAGATGGTTGGGCACTAACTTCAGCTACTGATTAGTAAATTCGGCGGGCTAAAGCATAATCCTACGAACAGCTAAAGTTTGAACCTGTCAAAGTCAGAAAGAGGCTGGTAGCCGCCATCTTGACTCCGTGCCTCACACGAGGGGAAGCAGAGCTGACTGAAAATCACAGTGCTGGTAGGGACCAGCTTCTTTCCATCTAGATCAGATTGCCGCTCTAGCCTAAGCCCTAGGCCCACCTTGGGGAGGGAGGAGCTGGGGGTAGCTGGGACAGCCTCACCAAGAAATTACTGGCCACGCCGTGGAGGCCCGTGATCATCCTACTTTGGCATTCCAAGCCACCCCAGGAGATATTGTGTGACAAGAATTGGAAGCTCCATTTCCCAAAAACAGGGGAGAAAGAGACTATAGGCCACGGATTTTAGTTACTGATTAGTAAATTCAGCTCGCTAAATTATAACCCTAAGAACAGCTAAGGTTTGAACCTGTCCAAGTCAGAAGGAGGCAGGTAGCCGCCATTTTGACTCCACCCCCAGCATGAAGGGAAGCCAGGCTGACTAAAAATCACTGTGATAGTAGAGATCAGTTTTCTTTCACGCTGATGGGTCTGCAGTCCTAACCTAGGCTTCAGCCCCACCTCTAGTAGGGAGGAAGCTGGCAGGCCCTGCACAGCCTATCCAGGTAACTGCAGGTACATTTGGCTGGCACAGACTGAATAACTGGAAGTCTACAGGGACAACTGCAGTCACCTTGAACCTGCACTGCATAAATTGTTGCCCACACTTGCAGCTCCATCCCCACCCCAGGCAGGGGAGAAAGGGGCGTGAAGCTTCATCAGTCTCTCTGGGCAACTACAGTTTAGGTCTGCATATGTTGGATTATTCCACACAACTGTGGCTCTGTCCCTACCCTTGGCGAAGGAGAAAGTTGGGAGAAGCTGCATCGATTCCTGCGGCAATGAGGGTAACTTGAGCCTCCACAGCTTATAGCACCAACTACATCCTTGGCTCCTACTACACAACCAGCAAGGGAGAAAGGGCAGGAAGCCCTAAATTAAAGAGAAAAACTGCACCCAGAATAAATACATCTAGTAAGCCAGATGTCAAGACACCAACAAAAAATTACAATCCACACCAAGAAACAGGAAGATATGACCCAGTTAAAGGAAAAAGATAAGCCTCCAGATGACATAAAGGAGTTGAGACAACTAATCATTGATGTTCAAACAAATCTCCTTAATAAATGCAATGAGTTAGCTAGAGAATTTAAGGATATTAAGAAGACATTGGATCAGCACCAAGAAGAATTTGAAAGTATGCATAGAAAAATAGCAGATCTTATGGGAATGAAAGGTGCAATAAAGGAAATTAAAAATACACTGAAATCATATAATAGCAGATTTGAGGAGGCAGACAAAAGGATTGGTAAGCTTGAAGAAATGGCCTTTGAAAGATTGGAAAAACTTGAACAAGGTCTCATGGAACTAAAGGACAGCAAGAGATGTACAAGCATACATGTCATGGGTGTCCCAAAATGAGAAGAGAAGGGACAAGGGGCAGAAGGAATATTTGAAGAAATAATGGTAGAAAATTTCCCAACCCTATTGAAGGACATAGATATCCATGTCCAAGAAGCACAATGTACTCCCATGTGAAAAAATCCAAATAGACCAACTCAGAGTCACATACTAATCAGAATGTCAAGTGCCAAAGACAAAGAGATAATTCTGAGAGCAGCAAGAAAAAAGCAATGCATAGCATATAAGAGATACCATAAGATTAAGAGCTGATTTCTCACCAGAAACCATGGAGGCAAGAAGACAGTGGTATGACATATTTAAAATACTGCAAGAGAAGAACTTCCAGCAAAGAATCTTATATCTGGCAAGATTGTCTTTCAAAAATAAGGGCGAGTTTAGAATATTCACAGATAAACAGAAACTGAGAGAGTCTGTAACCAAGAGACCTGCTTTGCAGGAAATACTACAGGGTGTGCTGCAGCCTGAAAAGAAAAAACAGGAAAGAGAGGCCTGGAAGAGAGTATAGAAATGAAGATTATATCAATAAATGTAACTAAAAGTGTCAAAAGAGTGGTGAAAATAAAATATGACAGATAAAACCCAAATATTCAGGAATAAACTTAACCAACGATGTAAAGCACTTGTGTTCAGAAAACTACCACTCTTTGTTAAAAGAAATTTTTAAAAAGACCTACATAATTGGAAGAACATTCCATGCTCATGGATTGGAAGACTAAATATCATTAAGATGTCAATTCTACTCAAATTGATATACAGATTCAATGTTATCCCGATAAAAATTCCACCAGCATTTTTTAAATAAATGGAAAACATGACTATCAAATTTATTTGGATGGGTAAGGCATCCTGAATAGCCAGAAATATCTTAAAAAGGAAAAGCGAAGTTGGAGGACTCATTTCTGGTCTTTAAATCATTTTACCTAGTTACAGTGGTAAAAACAGCATGGTACTGACATAAAGACAGACACATAGACCCGTGGAACAGAACTGATGGTTCAGAAACAGACCCTCATATCTAGGGTCAAGGGATTTTTACTAGCCTGTCAAACCCATCGTTTGAAATCCATCGTGGAGAACAGTCCGTTCAACAAATGGTGCAGGGAAAACTTGATATCCATAGCAAAAGAAGTAAAGAGGACCCCTATCTCACACCTTACACAAAAATTAACTCAAAATGAATAAAAAACCTAAATTTAAAAGGAAGAACCATAAAGCTTCCAGAAGAAAATGTAGGAAAATATCTTCCAGACATAGTGGTAGGTGGTGGATTCTTAAAGGAGATAATAGGAGGATTGAGATGGACTATTTATGTTTAATGTATGTAGAAGTTTTAATTAATTTTATTGTAAAAGTGTGGAAATTTATAGAGTTGATGGTGACACATTATATTGAGTAACAGCTGATTTATAAATAAGGGTGTGGCAGAAAATGGTAGTTTAGGGATGTAAATGCCAATGGACAGAAAGCTAGAGAATAATCTAGGGAATGAATAACACAGTAAACCCAAAGGTGGATAAGAATTGTGATTGATGGTACAGATGCAAGAGTGTCCTTTGTGAGCTAGAGCAGATGTATGTCACTATTGCAGGGTGGTGGGAATGTGGAGAAGCATGGGAAAATACAACTGGAGAGACCTGTGGACTGTGGTTAACAGTAATAATGTAATATTCTTGCATCTGTGCCAAAGATGTACTGTGTTGATAATGGGATAATATGGAAAATGTGTGCCAAATGTACGCTATGGACCTGGTAATAATCGGATGATATTATCTCATAATCTGTAACAAATGTTCCACCACAGCGTGGTATGTTGATAGAGGGGTGTTGTTTGGGAATTCTGCACATGTGCATGATTGTTTTGTAAGTTTACAACTTTGGTCATAAAAATCTATTTTAAAAATAATAATAGGGTTTGTTGGAGGAAAAATGCACCAAATGTAAGATAAGCACTATATTTAGTAGTGAGATTTTGACAATATTCTTCCATAATTTGTAACAAATGTCTCACAACAATGCAAGGTGTTGGTAGAGGGCTGATGCATTAGACCCTTGTATGATGTTATGAATGTTTGCTATGTAAGTTCACAACTTTTACTATATACTTATTGTTTATGTATGTTCATGTATGAGAGATATAGTTCAATAAATTTAAAAAAATAGACATAAAAATATTTTCTGGTAGGAAATTTCTAATTTACTTAGATTTTATTTCATTCTGAGTGAATTTAAACAAATAGGATCTGAATCCCTTAATTCACAATGACATAATATTTCACTTAAATTATGTGGCGTGATTTTGTTTCTTCTTTCAAGTTGCATATAGAATGGCAAGCATGGTAGTGAAAGGAAGTTCACTTTCATATTTCTATTTGATAAACTATTGTTTCAATGCAGGGTATTATTGTTCTCGAGCTACTGGAAACAAGACAGAGATCATATTTCCAGGCTATGTGATTAGTTATACTTGTTATGACATTTTTAGTCTGAAGAACACAAGAAAGAATAGAATTTTCTTCATTCACTTGTATCAGTTCAGGAAACAAGCTGGAGTGTTTGTAGGTTAAATTTCCCTAGATAGCGTCCTCTGGCAGATCAACCTATTTTATCTGCTATTATGTTATTGGAGTATCCATATCATTTCCAGGTCCAAAGAAATACTTATAAATCACTTATAGATCATTGTCACACTCATTTTGAGGTCCAGGATCAATACAGAGTAAGCATACCTTGCATTGGAGGCAGCCTCCAGAATAGAATTGGTAAATATACAGTCATTTATAATAGAAAACAGAAAAAAATCAAAATATTCTGCAACAGTAATTGAAATTGAAAAATAATGTTTATGGATATTTTGAAGAACTATATTGTCTTTAACCAAAGGCACTTTTTTCTCATGATTTCATAGATATTTGCTTATCATGTGTTACTAGTATTTACTATGTGTAATACCCAGTTCTTAAAAATACGTTTTAAATTTAGGGTCCTGTATGAATTTAAACAAAAATTATCTGAGACTCTGTGTTCCCAAGGACATACCAGTTCATCAAAATGATTACTAAAATATCTGGATCACCTGTTGACCTCTTTTGTTTTATTTTCTCTCCTCTTAGCCATTTTCTTGATTTTAAAAATTGATGTCTAAATAATATGTATGAAAAATCAGAGAGGTTCAGTAAGATGTCATCTTCTTTCATAGAGGAGGCAGATTACCATATTAAAATTTGGATATCCAGTGGATCCAAAGTTGGATGTCTGTGTTTTAAAGACCTGGTCTACTTCATGCTTGATGTTCCTCTTGGGATGTAGCAGTTCAGTGTCCTACCCGAGTGTCTGAGGCTCCCCTCCCTTGGCAGGCCCCGAATTCCATTAATATTTCTTCCCAATAATGGGACACTGCTGAAAACTTTGCTTAGCTCCTTAATATTTATATGATCCCTTTGTTCTTATCTGGTCATCTTCTTAAACCTCTGATTTGAATGAACATGGATTAGCAAAGAATTTCAGAGAAATAGCCAAGACAGGTATCTTGATCACTTTAATAATCAGAACTTACTTTAAAATAATGTGGTAAATATGTGCAAAGAAATAGATGAAAAGATATAGAATTTCACCAGAAAATTGGATTCTATTTTAAAAATCAATGTAAATTTTAAAACAAAAAAATACAGCAATTAAAAACAAGATTTTAATAGATAGATAGATAGATAAGATAGATAGATATCATGACTTGAACATTTGCCAGAAGAAAATATCCAGTTTGAATCACCAAGAACAAAGTGATAGAAATTATAGAAAAAGTATGAGATAAAAAGGCAATAGTTAAGTATAATTAGAGTCACAAAAAGGGAAAGGAAAAAGAATGATGAAGAAGCAATATTTGAAGAAAAACACCTTAGACTTTTCCAAAATTGGTGAAGGACACAGACTCTTTAGGTCCAATATGTTCTAGGAACCCCAAGCCGTGGGAAACAAAAAACCTAGGGATCTAACTTTAATAAAACCCAAAGAAAAAGAGAAAGTCTTAAAAAGGGCCACAGGAAAAATATACATTGTCCACAAAGGTTTGAAAGGTGATATCTCAACAAAAACAATGGAAGCCTAGAGACAATGGAGTGCATCTTTGGTATACTGAAAGAAAATAACTATAAACTTAGATTTTTAGAACCAGTACAAATATTCCTCAAAAATGAAGGCAAAATAAAAACATTAAGACAAGCAAGACCTGAGAGAATTTGAAAATATGAGGCTTATATTAAAGGAAATATGAAGAAAAAAATAAGTTCTTAGAAGGAAATAATCGCTGATACAAAATCAGAAATAAGAGGAAAGAAAGAACACCCCAAAGGATAAACATGTTTCTAAATATAAATACATGCTTACTGTACAGAATAATAATTATACTAATTATTATAATGGTGCCTGATGAGATTTAAAATATATTTAGAGATAAACTATATAACAATATTAGCACAAAGACAGGATGGGTTAAATGGAGCTTAACAGTCCAAAATCCTTTGTCTGGTAATTGATAAAAGTACTAATTTATATTAGACTCCTACAGAGACAAAAATGCACATTGTAACCTATAGAAAATACAGCTAAAATTAGAGTAAAATCATAGAAATTAATCTAATAAGAGGAAAATTAAACAATGAAAATATAGGTTTAATTAGTAAAAAATAACAGAAGGAGAAAAACAAGAAATTCAAGTGTAGGAAGAACTAGGAGAAAATAAATATTTAGATGATAGATTTAAGCCTAAATATATCAGTATCTTAAATGTAAACAGACAAATGTTTCAATAAAAAGATAAATATTGTCAGACAGGAAAAAACAAATCAAATAAAAAGAAAACAGCTACATTCATCTTCCAAAAGTTACAAATTAAGTATAAGGATAGAGAAAGACTAAAAGTAAAAGGGTGGGAGATATATATCAGGTAAGAAGCAACCAAAAGTTATTGTAATCATACTAATAACAGTATAGACAGGGAGCATTTTTAGAGATAAACAGTGCTAATTAAGATAAATTGGTCAATTCACAAATTCTAACTTTCTATCTGCTTAATAAAAGTGTTTTAAGATATATAAAGAAAAAAATAAAACCAAAAAGAGAAAGAGAAAATTCTACAATAAAAACGGGAGATTTTAACAAACATCTCTTAGTTAGTGTCTTAGTTTGCCAAAGACTGGCAATGCAAAATTAGCAGAAATGTGTTGGCTTTTATAATGGAGATTTATTAGGCTAAACACTTACTGTTCCAAGGCTGTGAAGATGTCCAAGTCAAGGTATTACCAATGGTTAGACCCTGGAGTCCTGCCACGTGACAAGGCATCTGCTGGTCTCTCCCTTGTCTTCCAGGTTTCTTTACCCTGGAGCTCAGCTTTGAACTGCTCCAAGGGTCTAGCCTCTCAGGGGCCTCTTTCTGTGCCTCTGTGCTCAGCTGATTCCAGCCTCCGACCTCCAGGATCTGTCTCTCACATGGCAGGGTCAAAATGGTGGCGGTCTTTCTCTCTTTGTGTCTCTGCTTCCAGTTCTCAGTCTATGTAAGGCCCCAGCAAGAATGCAGAGACCCACCCTGGGTCATGCCTCACTGAGGTCGTACAATTTAAGGGGATCTAATCAAGTGATCTAATTAAAAGTCCCTTAACTGAATCTAATCAAAAGGGCCCATCTACACTATATTTATAGACACAGGAATGGGTTAGCTTAAGAACATAATTTTCTGAGGTCCACAAAAGACAAATGAGGACAGTTAGTGATGGAAAAATAAACACAAAATGCAAGGATAGAGAAAAATCTTAGCATTATGATTAAGATGTAAGACATCACCTGCAAAATACATATGCTTTTCAAGGGCATATGGAACTTTTATTAAGTAGAACAAATGCTGAATAAATCTTAATAAAATTTTTCAAAGGTTTTAAAATGTGGCACATTCAAAATTATGGGACACAGATAAATCTGTGTTCAAAAGACAATGATAAGGGAGCAGGTGTAGCTCAGTGGCTTGAGCACCTGCTTCCCATGTACAAGGTCTCGGGTTCAATCCCTGGTACCTCAAAGAAAAAAAATTAGCTTCAAAAGCATATTTTAGGAAAGACGAAAATTTGAAAATAAAAAATTGAAGTATCTATATCAAGACATTTAGGGAAATCAAATGTAAAAATAGAGAAACATAAATAATAAAAATATCAGAAATTAATGAAATAGTAAAAAAGACATGTAATAGTGGAAATCTCAAAGCTGTAAGTTGTTTTTAAGATGAACAAAATTGATAAAATATCTGGTAGGAACAATTAAAGGAAAAAAAACACTAATCACAAACATCAGGAATATAACAAGAAGACACACATTTTACAGAATTAAAATAATGAGTAGATATTATGAACATCATTATACTAATAAATGTGTAAAGTTAAATGAAATTGA
>JAQZBX010113840.1:0-10069 GCA_029593785.1 Cabassous unicinctus
AAAAAAAAAAAAAATCGATTGTATTTCTACATACCCAGCAATAAACACATGGAAACCAAAATTTAAAACATAATTCCATTTATAATCTCTCAAAAAGAAATTAAATCTTGGGTGTGACTCTAACAAAACATACACAGAGCTTTTATGCTGAAAACTACAAAACGCTAATGAGAAAAACTAAAGAAGATCTAAATAAATGGATGAATATACCATGCTCACAGATTGAAAGATTCAGCACAGTAAAGATGTCAATTCTCCCCAGACTGATATTCACGTTTAACATAATTCGTATCAAATTCCCAGCAAGATTTGTGGCCAGTTTTATAATTTTTAAAAATTACTCAAATCATATAGTTTTTACTGATTACAACTGAAAGAGTAAATGTGTGTAGACATGTATGTACATGTATGTATATGTGTGTACATAGGATTAAGTCATAATTCAGTGCAGTGAAATACAATCCATTGCTGTGCTTGGCTTCTCTTGGGGGGCAAGAGGTTGAAAACTTCCTCCTCCCCAAATAAGTTCTATTTAAATGAGATAGAAAATAGAATCATATGTGAAACAAAGTATGTGAATCACCACATGTTACATCTTGTGTCCAGAAATGTTATTATTTTGCTTTTTCTTCCTTCCTTCACTTTCATCTAAAGTCAGCTTCTCTCCCTAGCAGCTGACTCTCAGTACAAAGCTGAGCACAGAAAAGATCTTCAATAAATACCAGAACTGACTCTTAATCAGTACACTTTACTACATCCTTTTCCTCTTGGCCTCTGCCAAGATTATATATATATAAAATTTCTACTTGGTTCATTTTAGATCCACAATCCACACAGCACCCTACCCTGCATCTTGCCCAGCCAAGAATTCTATTTATTCTTCTTTATCTTCCTCAAACAGGTGTTCTCTGCCTCACCACACCCACTGGCCCACAGGTGTCCTGGTCTCATTATGGAACACTCATTAATATTCACCATGGGTACCCTTGTGGATGTCCTCTCTACCCACAGATAAGTCTAGACTTCCATGAATGTCAGTAGTGAGAAAAACATATTAAAAATCAACAGTAAATCAATGGGGAGAGCAAAGCACTCTAAAGTGTAGTCTAGAGCAGTGTGGCTGAGGGAGGCATCTGGAGTGTTTTTCTGTGATGCCACTCACAAATCAGTTTAACAATGATACCATGAGAAAGTCAAATTCTATTAAACAACTCTTCTTAGTGGTGTTTGGCAATTTTGTTAGTTAATAATCCAGATATAACTGACCAGACCTAAAGGCTCACATTTCAATCCAGAGGTCTTGATCCTATGTAAATATAGCCCAAATTGGACCCCATTGAATTCTACAGCTCTGCTAAATTCAACACAATTTGAAATGCTCTACAATTGATCATATGGTACTCATGGCCCAAATTCTGGCTTCTGTCTTCACTGCCAGTGGTAGTTAAGATGAACTGTAATTAATGAATCAATGAGTATTTGCTGCCTGAGCACCCTTAGAGTGCCAGAAGCTGCGCTAAGCACACTGGTAGATATAAAGCCAAACAAGTTATAGCTTCTGCTCTCCAAAATATTACAGTCTAATGACAGGGGAGAGGAGCTTCATATAAGAAACTACAGAGAACATTTTTAAGTACTGATGTCTATATTTTGCAGGTAAGTAAAATGGGGAGTGATCAGAATAAATTTAAATGTCAGCAAAGACTCTAGGGGAAGGGCAAAATTTTTGCTAGGTCTTGCAGGATGGCTAGTAAGTGGGTGGTTGGAAAGGAAAACAGAAGCTGTTGGAAGCAGAAGGAGCTCACCAGCCCCATAAATAGAGGGAGCAAACCAACTAGCTGCTATAGCCATGTCCACAGCTACTTTGGGCTGCCCTTCCACTGTGAGTGGAACTTAGGGGGACCAGTCACACCTCAGAAAAGCACAACAATGTGTAAGAAAAACATAGACTAGGGGTAAGACAGGCTTGAGTTAATTGCTTAGGTGACCTTTAGCAAGCTACTTTTCCTCTACAAGCCTCAGTCTTCTCATCTGCCAAATGGTAACAATAATGGTATCAAACCCACAGGATTATTGCGATGAATAAATAAAATAATGCATACATGTGAGTGAATATGCAATTCATAAAAGGCAATTTTTATTTTTATTTAATATAATCAATATTCTTTTAGATTTATCCACATATCACCCTTGTTCTTCTTTCCTTCCTGCATCCTTGTACTTTCATCTGGGATCCTTTTTCTTCTGTCCAAAGAGCTCCTTTAGTATTTCCTTTAGGGTGAGCCTGCTAGTGAAGGCATCTCTCAGTTCTTGTTTGACTGAAAATGTTTTATATCATCTTCACTTTTGAGGGATCTCTTCAGTAGATGTACAATTCTAGGTTGGCAATTATTTTCTTTGAGCACTTTGAAGCTATCATTGCATTGTCTTCTGGCTTCCATCATTTCGGAGAGAAGCCAGCTGTTAATCTGATTCCTGCTTGTTTGAAAGTAATATATATTCCCCCATCCCCCAGCTGCTTTTAAGATTTCTCTCTTTGTTTTGGGGTTTCTGGCCATTTTACTATATAAACCTAGGTAGAGATTTCTTTGCATTTATCCTGCTTGGAGTTTATGGTATTTCTTAAACCTGTGGCTTGGTGTCTTTCATCACTTTTGGAAAATTCTTGGGCATTGTTTCTTTGAATGTTGTTTCTACCCCCATTATCTCTCTCCTTTCTTTCTGAGTTTCTTATTATATATATGTTAGTTAGACCTGTGGACAATGTCCCTTCTGTTTCTTATACTCTTTTCTGAAGTTTAAGTTTTTTCTTTTTTCTTAAGTCTGGATATTCTGGATATTATCTTCTGGCTACCCTTTAGGTGTGCCAAATCTGCTGTTAAACCCCTATTGTATTTTATTTTTCAGTTATAGAATTTTTCTTTTTGGGGGGGGCTGGTCATTTAGAGTCCAGTTCTCTGCTGAAATTCTCTCGTCTCATCTAATTTCCTGAATATGTTAATATGTTGTTTTTGTTTTTGTTTTTTTTGGAGTTACTGGGGATTGAACCCAGGACCTCATACATTGGAAGCAGGCACTCAACCACTGAGCTTCATCTGCTCCCCTAATGTGTATTTTTGAAGTCCGTCTCTGATTATTATAAGATCTGTTTCTACTATGGATCTATTTCTTTTGTCTTTTTTCCTCTATGTTTGGTAATGTGATCTTGTCTCCTGAGCTGACTCAAGTATCTGAAGCCCAATGACAGCACAAATTATTTTCCAAATGAGGCCCTTAACTCCATACACTTCTCTGAATTTAGTTAGCTTGATCCCTCTCCCTACCAAGTGATGCTTTTCTGGGATTCTAACAAGTTATATCATGATCCTTTAAATATAGAGTAACAATACAATACTTATTTCCTCATAGTATCCAAAATAGCAGTTGGGATCTGATGGGCTGGCCTCAACCTTTCCATCTTTCCCCTCACTCATCCTACAATCCAGTCAAGCTGAACTCTTTATCATTATAATTGCTTGTTGCCCTGTTTACCTATCCCAGCATGCATTTTAGAGTTATTTCCAGCATGTGGCATATTCCTTCTCCCATATCTGCATATCCAAATCCCATTGTCTAAGTCCCTGATTAAACGTCATTCCCCAAATTAAACCTTCCTTGAATCTTCAGAGTTTGTATTTCTTTCATCTTTCTACAAACTCCCAGAGTCTTTTATCTGAATGCTATTTATGTCCAGGTCCTATCTCCAACAGCTAATTGTGGATGGTGGTGGACAGTCACTGTTTCTCTCCTCTAATTACATGGTGATATGTTAGCCCTGATTTTCCTCTCAGGAACTACCTCTCCCCACACCCAGTCTAGGTAGTTTTAGTAGAAGTAACACCTTCCCCTGGCTCCAGGCCTAGAGATTGTTTCAGGACTGGGTCAAGAGAACTTGTAACCTTTAGTCATGGAATTTGTGCCAGAATTTTGGGGGTTACTAAGCTGGGGGGTGCCATATTATGTCACTTTTCTCCCTAAAATTCTTTAAAGGCTCCTATTTCACTTATAGCAGAAGCTTTCAAGGCTCTGTAGAGATCTTGCCCACCAGCTCCTTCTTGACCCTGTTATTTCCCCTGTTATTTTTCTCATCTATGCCACTTCAGCCACACTGGCCTCTTTGATGGTCCTCAGAACTGCCAGGCATAATCCTGCCTTTGCGCTCTCTGTTCCCTATGACTGTACCACTTTCTTTAGACATCTGTTTGACTCCAAATGGAGACTTGAATGAGTCTTTGCAGATCTCACTTTCCAAGGGAGGCTTACCCTGAAAACCCTATTTAATATTAGCACCCACCCCCACCCCAGAACTTCTCATGCCGCTTGCTCTGATCTTCCCTCTCTTCTTTTCCAAATCACTTACTTGTCTCGTTCTAATATACTCTGTAATTTACTGGCTTCTCTGCTCTAAAATCTAAGCACCCCAAGGAATCCCTGTATGTATTGTTCATTGATATATCTCAAGCCCTAGAACAGAGCCTGGTTCATAGCAGGCACTACATAAATGTTTATTGACTGTTGCAGCTTCGTGGAATTATTCCTTCCTCTTATAAGCAGCCTTCCTGCATCCCACTCTTTATTAGGGCCCTTGAAAGATAGTGATGCTCACCTAGGGTGAGTGCTCAGTGAAAATTCCAACTTCAGAGGCTGTACAAGCTCCAGCCTACCTCTGCTCTCACAAGTAGGGCAGCCCCTTGCCCTGCAGTCATCCACGCCACCTCCTCACTTGAAAAGAAATTCTATTCATCAGGCAGAGAAATAAAGTCAGGGGAACACAGAGTTCAAATGAACCCTGGAAAATTGAGATTGAGCTAAATAGAAACTCTAAGTAAAAAAAAATTTGTGGAAAAGTGGTAAAATAAATCTGGGACCACAGCAAATCTGAAGCTCTATGTGGCTCAAATGACCTCCTGATGTCAAAATGCAAATGTTAACCAAAAATGCCATGCTTTGCACTTTGCAGGCCCTTTCAGGTCTATTATTTCACATTTTCTTCAAAATGTTTTCTAATAAAAAATCATCCCCAACTTGGAAGATGAGGAACTGATGCTCAGGGAAAATAAAAGATGTAAAACCATCCAGCTATGTGGAAAGGCCTCAACACAGGTCCATGATTCACAGAAACAGAGTTTTCCTGCTGGGCTATTTGAAGCCCAGAGGTGTGTGGCAGTGTGCTGGGGGACTTGAGGCCACAGCTTAGGTCTCTCTAGAGCAACAATTTTATCCCAAAGTTCATAAAAGTAAAAATATTATTTTATATTAGTGCAAATGAGAATTTTGTATAAAGTAGAATGCAAAATATTTGCACAAAATATTAAGATAAAAATTAGGGTTAAAACAAATTTCCATACTTACAGAAGTCTGCTTGGAAACTATAGCAGCTCCCCATCCCAATCTAGTTCTTATATTAACTAGCTGTGTAACTTTGTGCATTTTACTTAACTTCTCCGAGCTCAATTTTTCTCATCTGTAAAATAGGATAGTAATGCCTTGCTCACAGGTTTATTGTTGTGACGATTAAATTAAGTTACCTGGGAGAAATCCCTAAAACAAACCTTGACACACACACACACAAAAGGATAAAAATGTTCGTGGTGGTGGTTGTTTTTTAATCATTCTTATGTTGGAATAAAATTATATATATATGGAAACCAAAAAGCAACCATGCCATTTAAGTCCCCAAAGTCCTAATATGTCCAATTTACAGTTTCACTTGAAAAGCAAGAACTGGAAAAGATTTAGAGGATAGGAATTGCAAAAATGATTAAGGAGTACAGAGTAGTATGCCTCAGGAAAGGTTAAAGGAACTGGATTTCTTTGAACTAAGGAGGAAAGAACTGAAAGAGAGACTTAGAAACAACTTTCATGAAGCATAGAGAAGTGCTCAGCTGTTGTCCATCTCCACCAGGGCTGGAAGGGGATGCAGCACTGACCACAGCTGGGGCTGGAGAGGGAGGGAGGGTGGATTAGGCATCAGAGGCATCAATCTGCCTGTTACGAATCTTAGAACCAGTGAGAGAAGAGTGGAGCTCATTTCCCTGGAGATTCTTGGGATCCTAACAAACAGGATTCAGATGCGTGGACCAAGGATGAGCTGCTCTTTTAAGCAGAAAACTTAGCCATCAACTGGTGGGCTTCATGCACCACAAGTCCAAACTTCCCACTTTATTCTCCTTACTGACCCTGTCTGGCTGCCCCAAATTCCAGTTTTACTTATTCTTTTGCGTGAAGCCATTTATGGTTCCTAGCAGAGGGTAAATGTTACCTGACAGGCATTTATGTTGAGCCATTAGCAGTGTTTAACACCATAGCTCATTAAATGAGCTCGTGTCAACCAGTAGAATACTCAGGAAAGGGACACAGAAAAAGCAAGTTTTGAAACTTAGAGAAGAGAAAGGCACAGGGCCGTGCCTAGCCAAGGATGACAGAGGGGAGGGAGTGTCTCAGCTGATAGGAACAGGCTGGTGATGCTGGAGGGAACTCTACTTGGAGAGAGAAGGGCTCATTTTCCTCATCAAGCCTTCATTCATTCTGCTTTAGACTGGCCCTTCAAATGGAAGCGCCATAAAAACTGGGGACTTTGCCTTATTGGATATTATATTCATTCTTAGGGCCCAAAAGAGTGCCTGGTACATAGTAGGTGCTCAATAAATATGTATTTAATCAATGAATGGATGAATGAATTCTGTTGAATGAGCAATTTAATAACAGTGACACTGGAAAGCTTAGAACTGGAGAGAACAAGACATCCTGACATCCTTGCCCAGAATTCAGCAGCACACAGTATTTCTCAGGGACAGGCAAACATCCCCATGTAAGCTTCCTGCTTTCTGGAGAGAGGGATCCAAGGGAAGCCAGAGTGATTTCCAAGGCTCAGGATGTGACGGCCTATTCTTTCAGATGGGGGAGAGAACAATGATGCTGAGGGGCTCTGCCCTACCTGAAGGCCCCTGGCCCCCTCAAAAACTCCTGGGCATAAATGCATTAATGGAAAGACAAGATTCATCTTTCCTCAGGGGCTATATGTTCCTTGGAACCCTGGGCCAGGTCCCTTGTGGTCAGGAAGAATCATCCTGCCATGTGCCCAGGTGCTGGGGAAGGGGGATTAATCACTATGAGTGGGAAGCAGGAGTGGCTCAGTCGATAGAGCTCCCGTTTACCATGTGTGAGGCCCCGGGTTCGCTTCCCAGGGCCTCCTTGTGAGGGCAGGCCGGCCCGCGCGGCGCGAGGGGCTGATGCAGTGGGACCTCACAGCAAGGGGAAGATAAGTAGACATGGAGAAGACACAGCGAATGGACACAGCGAGCACAAGCAGCAAGGGGGGGAATAAATAAATAAATAAATAAATCTTTAAAAAAAAAAAAAAAAAAATCACTATGAGTGCCAGCTCGTGCCTTCAGTCTCAACCCAAGGGCTCCCAGGGATCCAGGGAGGCAGAAGGTGACTGAGTGCAGGTAGCTGGCGCTACCAGAAGCTGAGCCACTTGTGCAGTGGGAGTTGTGCAGCTGGGTCCCACTGCACCCAGCAGTGGTTTGGGTGCAGTGGGAGGAGGCTGGTGGGGCAGAGACAGTTCCTCTGTTCTTTGCCTAGAGTTAGCAGAGGGCCTGGCCTCAAGGTGACAGAACCTGGCCTCAAGGGCTGCTCAGGTGGTATCCACCTGTCTTACTCTCCATCCCCATCCTTGATGCTCACCTGAGCTGCATCCATAGTTCCTTCCTCTGGGCAGGAGGCTCCTCACCTTTAGTTAGCATCATCCAGGACATCTCACCCCACACCCCTCCCCAGCACCGTGCCCCCAAGGAAATCAGCACATGCTGCCAGGCCTGGCACTCAAGGTGGCCCTGCTATTTCAGACCTTCAGCTAATCTGCTGCATGCTGCCGAGGTCATTAAGACATTCTCAACCTGCCTGTCGCACACCGGATCACCGAGATGGCTTTCTGGCCCAGCCCAGGGCTATGGCAAGGAAGCCCAGGACAGGGGCTGATGCATGAGGTGCTACTGCCCCCTGCTGGCAGTTTCTAGAATATCCCAGGCTTATATCTAAGCAGAAGACAGAACAGGCCGAAAGGGCATCCTCCCTTCCTCCACTCATCTTTCCACCCAGGCAACACACAACTGGAGCCATGGAACTGGCTGCATCCAGACAGCCAATCAGGTGGCAAAGGGAAGAAGGAATACAGAGAATGAGAGAGAAGGGAGATCACCTACCTGCCCCAAACAATAACTATAATAACCCCTCTGT
Source organism: Cabassous unicinctus (assembly GCA_029593785.1). Taxonomy (NCBI): domain Eukaryota; kingdom Metazoa; phylum Chordata; class Mammalia; order Cingulata; family Chlamyphoridae; genus Cabassous; species Cabassous unicinctus. The sequence goes on from JAQZBX010113840.1 coordinate 8,281, forward strand.
TTACACCATCCTTCATGGGCTACAGAGTGCGTTCCCATGCACAGAACATCACTTCTAATCCAGACAGCCCTGAGGGGCAAGCAGGGAAGATATGGGTTCCTTCCATTTCCAGATGAGAAAGGTTGAAGCCCAAGGCATTGGTGCCCCTCACCCACAGTCGCACAGCCAGATGACGAGGAATGAGGACATATAATACTAAACAAGTGCTGCTAGGCCCTCTGACTGGTCCCAGGGCATCTACAATCATGAGCTCTTGTCCTGACAAAAGCCTTCCCAGCAGTAAGCACCACTGTCATCTTCTGTTGACGGGCAGATGTGGTTTGGGAGAGGCTGTGCCTGGCAACTGTCTGTATTCCCTGTAAGAAACTGAAAAGCTCATTAAACAGGAGTGAGTGAAGAACTAAGGAAACAGAGGCATTTTAGAGTGTGGAGAAGACCCAGGGTTGGAGTGCTTTCTGGTGCTCTCCCATCAGCAGGCAGACAGCCCCTGGGATGCTTCCATCCTGGGCTAGCCTCTACTGAAAAGCTGGGGTTCCAGATACTTGCCTGTCTAGTGCTGTGCTCCTGTTGCCTCCCGGCAAATGACCAGCTGGCCCTCACCAAGGAGGAGCCAAGGCCCTTAGGTAAAGGCAGCCAGTCCCTCTGGGCTCACCACAAGCTGGAATTCGTCTTTAACTGTGGAGACTTCTCCCTCCTCTCCCCTCGGGGTGCAGATCATCCCTTAGTCAGCTTCCCCAACCTCCTGCCCACCTTCTCCCCTACACTCCCTGTTTTCCTCTGGTCTCCTACAGCCTCTGCCCTATCTACAAGCCAGGGCCACCCTCTCACCCCTCCCCCAGCTCACGGCCAGGCCAGGGTCCCTGAGCAGAGTGGGCTCTTCCAAGCAGGATTAAACTAATTGGAAAGGAGCAAGCACATCCCTCATCCCTGGTTCTCTGAGTCTGCCACAAGCAATAGCAGAATGCATCCCTGCTCTGGACCGAGGAGCAGGTGACAAATGGGAGACTTGTTCTTCCTCTGGATTTTTTTTAATGCTTAGAAAGGAAAGGAGGAATATTTATTAGTAAGGAAATGGGACTTGTTGGAGCCTATGAACATGTCTGTTCTCAAGGAAGAAGACAAGTTAAGGAATCCAAGACCCCTGTGAGCTTTGGAGCAATCTCTCCGGAAATAAAATGTGTACTCAAGCAAGGGCTCTAATCAAATGCTTCCACCAGCCAGAAAGGGGAGCTATCAGAGGGGAAAATGAAGCCCAGCTCCCACCATCACCCTCAGCCCTGGCTGCACTCATGCTCATTTCTGGCCCTCCTCCTTGCCCGCCTGGCCAAGCCCTGCCATCCCTGAGCCCTGCCTGCCGCCCTGGGGCAGGTGGGGCTGTGTCAGTTTGGAAATGGACCACATCTGTCCCTGGGAAAGCTGCCTGCAGATGGTGCCACCTCCGGCGGGGGTGGGGTGGAGGGGAGGATTCTGGGATCTCTTCCGCTTTACAGCTCAGGCCCAAGTAGCTTTTGCCCTCAGGGTCTCGGGCCTGCCCTGCCCTGCCCAGCTCTGTGTGAGGCAGGATAGATGGAGTGCAGCACTCCTTCCCTCCCTCCGCCCCTCAGAGAATGGCCTTCGCGAGCCAAAGCTGTGCTTAGCTCTATGTGGGCAGAAAGACAAGACCCTGTCTTTGTCCCCACAGGATTTTCATGCCTGAAAGGGATGGTCAATGATAGAAAGTCACATTTCTATATCACTTAACTGTTCAAAAGATCTTTTTTTTTTTTTTTAAGATTTATTTATTTATTTA
>JAQZBX010113841.1:0-10059 GCA_029593785.1 Cabassous unicinctus
CCAGAGATGTAGGAGTGTGTGCATGTACGTGGCATGCTTGGCCCCAGAGATGTAGGAGTGTGTGCATGTACGTGGCATGCTTGGCCCCAGAGATGTAGGAGTATGTGCATGTATGTGGCATGCTTGGCCCCAGAGATGCAGGAGTGTGTGCATGTATGTGGCATGCAAGATGTGTACACTGAGTTATCACGGCCCTGTTTATGCTGAGTTGTGTCAGGTGCTTGGTGCTACCCAAAGACAACAGTGTGACCTCTATTATTCTTAGTCTGCAAGAGGCAGCCCCACTATGCTGTGCTGTCTGTAGTTTAACAGCATCCTGCATCTTCCTGATGCATAGAAAGCCTTTTCTGTTCATTCATCAGGCTTCCAGGAGGTCAGGTGTCTATCAGCATGGTAGGTCAAGTTAAGTACATTCTCGAAATTTGGATTTCCAAGGTGAGCTTGTACTTATATTACTCATGGAGTGGTAGTTGTTTCAATCGATTGGAAAACTGTCCCTGTGTGGGCCTATTAGTTTTGCTTTGTTCCAGGGCCCACAGATTTCACCTTATGACAGGCACATGCTATCAATAATCTAAATCTACATCAGAGTCGGCCGACCAAAGCCACCACAACCTGTTTTTGTATGGCCTGCTAGCTAAGAATCGTTTTACATTTTTAAAGACTTGTTAAAGAAAGAGAAGATATCTACAAATTATACATTGCTTCATTGGATCTTTATACCAACTCTATTTATCACCTTCATTTTATAGATAAATTAAGACTCAGAGTTTAAGTAACTTGCCCAGGATGACACTAATTGGTGGGAAGAGGGAACACGCCTGTCCATCGTGTCTTCCCCTTTACCCTCCCATCTCTCCTTAAATGTGCATCGTTCCCAGGGAAACAGAGTGGGGAAGTATGAATGAAGCCCAAATCCATCATTCTTGCTGGAAGGAAAGTTCAAAACATCCATGAAGAACCGTACGTTCCTTTATTGCAGTGGTTATATGGACTTTTCCTCAGTTACTCGGGCGTTAGACTTGTTGCTCTCATCTTTAGCATATGATAAAGGTAAGGATGTAGGTTTGAGGAGAAGGGAAAACATTTGTCCTTGTGGCATGGAAGAAGAGGAAGAAGAGGACATGTCAAGAATTATAAATGGAGAGCCCACAAAACCCACGGCCGTCTACCAACGAGTGTAGGCAAAAACAGGAAATGGGGGGCACATGGCTTTCGTCCTACCAGTACAGCTTCCTCTTTTAAACTCTGACCTCCTAACATTTTTAACCTCATAAAGCATCAACTACACTGATAAATTCTATTTCTATCTGCATTCCTCTCTGTATCTTTCTTTTTAGGATTATATTAGTTATTATTTGATTTGGCCACCAGCAGGACATATTTCTTTCTGGAGACAAAGTAAAAGTAACTAACCAACAGTGAGGCTAGTTTAAGAGAAACTTTGCACCAAAGAATTTATATTTACCTACATGGAGAGAAACGGTACAAATAATTCATCCCCACAGGCTCCCTTTCCCAGCCTTTTAAAGCCATCCTTTTAATCCCCATTCCAATTTGTAAGTACTACAAATAATTCCATGCTACCAGATCCTATGCACTGGTCCTCGGACCTTCAGAATTTTGAAATTTTAATCAGGATTTAGTGACTAGAAAGTCCACTTTGGGATTGAATAATTATGTTTCTGCTCCTTTCTGTGGGTATTTTGTGAGGTCCTTTATGGAATAGGGACTATTTTAATGAGCTTGGGACTTAAACAAATGCGACCCCTGCAGTAATACAAAGTATCAGAATAATCTATCGTTTGCATGATTTTGTTTTTTCATTTCAGGCTCTTAATTATAAAAGTGAGATAATTATTAAAGACCATTTTGAAAATGCATAAAATAAGAAATAAACTATATAAAAGTAGAAAGAAACCACCCAAAGTCTCACGGTTAAAACACAAGCTCTGTTAACATTTTTGATATATTTCATCCTAGGTTTTTTATCTTGTGCTTAGGTGTTATATAGATAGATAGATATATAGATAGATATAACATATCTATCTATAGATATGTATATATATATATATATTTTGCAGTACTGGGGGCTGGGAATTGAACCTGGGACCTTGTATGTGGGAAGCCGGTGCTCCACCACTGAGCCACATCGGCTTCTCTGAGTTGTTTTTTTTTGTTTGTTTTGCTTGTTGTTTGTTTTTGTTTTTTCAGGAGGTACCGGGAACTGAACCTGGGACCTCCCATGTGGGAGGTGGGTGCTCAACTGCTTGAGCCACATCCGCTCCCCTTAGGTCTTTTATTTTACACTGTTGTTCTTCCTTGAACATTTGACTGTGGCAAGCAGTATAGTGTGGGGGATAAGGCTTTGGAATCACACCACCCAGATATAATTGCTCTGACACTGACTGTGTAACCTTAGACAAGATACCTAACCTCTCTGAGAATCTATTTTCTTATCTGCAAAATAGGGATAAGTAATAGTATTATCTGTATGTAAATGAAGCATTTTTTTAAAAAGTGCTGGGCTAGAGATATAAATTTTGATAGTCCTCTACATATAGATTATACTTATAACTAGCACTTTTTTGATGATTATGCATATTACAAGAATAATTTCAAATACCTAATATGACCTTGAAGATTTTTTTATTCCAGGCTTTGTTAACAGTATTAGCAGAATGGAATGTCATTAAATAAATGTCAGAACACACATAAAAATGCTGTTTAAGTCATTTCAAGTGGCATATAGATAAAGATGTGCCCAAGAGATGCCGTTTAAGGGGGAAATGATCTTATGCCTGCCATGGGCCAGGTACTTAAATCCAGTAATTTCTGTCCTTTTATTCTGAGTCACCTGCACTTCCATGAGGTTAGATAGTTGAGAGGTGGAATTGGGACTGGAACCCAGGTATGTCTGATTCCAAATCTTGTGCTCTTCTCTGCACCACACGTCAAGAGGAAATGTGGGGAAGCAGATGTGGCTCAAGTGATTGGGCTCCTGTCTACCATATAGGAGGTCCAGGGTTCGATTCCCGGGGCCTCCGGGTGAAAAGCAAAGCTGGCTTGCATGGCGAGCTGGCCTGCACAGAGAGCTGGCGCAGCAAGATGACACAACAAAAAGAGACACAGAAGAGAGACAATGAGAGACACAGCAGACCAGGGAGCTGAGGTGATGCAAGAGATTGAGAAGCTTCTCTCCACTCCAGAAAGTCCTGGGATTGGTTCCTGGTGCCACCTAAAGAGAAGACAAGCAGACACAGAAGAACATACAGAGAGCAGACAGCAAGTGCAAAACAACAGGGGGAATAAATAAATAAATAAATCTAAAAAAAAAGAGGAAATGTGCTGTTGATCTAGCAGCGGTCATGTGTCCGTGAAATGCTATGTGGTATAAGACTGAGTATTGGGCTAGAGTTAGAGGACCTGAGTTTGAATCTCAGAGTTGCCATTTCTAGCTGAATGATTTGGGCAAGCCTTTTAACTTCTCTGAGCATTCGTTTTCTCATCTCTAAAAGGATTATAATTAAACCTACCCAACAGGGTTGTTATAACCATCAAATGTGAAAAGCTTTGTAAACTCTAAGTCAATCTATTTCTGGGTGGAGTTAATAATAGTAGGGAACAATTCCATTTACAACTGCATTAGAAAGAATAAAATTCTTAGGAATAAATGTAACATAAAAGCACAAGATGTGTACACCAAAAACTACAAAACACCATTGAAGGAAATTTTAAAGGATCTAAAAAAAAAAAAAATAGTGCTTGGCATGGGCCTGGCATAAAGTATCACAAAATTTATTACTACTAATGATCAATAAAGTTTTAAATTTATGCCCCATAAAAATAAATTAATATTCTAGGAAACTCATTAATATATAAAAATAACTTTGGATTTTTAAAAATATTTAATATTTTCACATGGATTAGGGGCTCAGAATCCCTTGCCCTTCTCTCCTCACTGTCTTCTTCCACTTGAGCTCTCATTGAATAAATGATTCCTCCTTTGTGTCCCCTTTTCTTTCCACTTAAGCATCCCAATAGCTGGGAACCAAGCTGCCTCTGCCATACTGGTTCTGACCACAGCCTCCTCTACTTCCAGGCTCCTACCTCAGTTACTCTGTCCCTGTCTTTTCTCCTCATTGAGAACCTCTGGTCTGTGTGTCTTTCCCTGTCCAGCTCAGATATCGCAGAACCTTGCGTGAAACCACTCTTTTGCCATGCCCTAAAAACTTCCTTTCTCCACTGGCTCTCTGTCACATTGGCGGACATATTCCAGAATCTGACCTTCAGCCACACAGATGGGCCGCACTTGAAACTCATGGCCTCCGTCCTCAATTGGGTCCTCCACGCTGACCCGATACTGTACTCTCTTCAGCAGTGTTTTCAGCTCACTTCATACAAACATTTCCCTTAGGAAGAATTGGGGTTGGGGTGGGAAGACAGGAAGAGTTAGCAGAGATATGGGATGAATGAACGGGAAAGCGTTCTGTAAGTGCAGGTGAGTAGAGACTGGGAAGGTAGGAAGTAAAAGAGAATGAGGGAGAGGCTGGCGACAGAGCAGAGGGCTGGAGAAAGATGGGTGGCCAGAAAACAGTATGTTTCCTACAGTTTCTTTAATTCTGCCTTTGAAGAATATAATTTTCTTGTAAGTATTATATTTCCCTGTAGATAGTAGCCTTGAAGAACATGTATGCCTATGAGTTTAGGAGTGAGGGGGATGTGGGTTGGGGGGAGATGGTACTCCAGCACGGGGAGTTTTCTGTACAGATTTTTCTGCTCATTTAATTGAGGATGGTAAAGTTTCATACTTTATTAACTGGAATTAATAAAGTATTATTTATTAACTGGAATTAGAAGAGGAAGGATTAGATAGTATGTTTTTTTTTTTTAATTTAATTTAATTTTTTTTATTTATTTCTCCCCACCCCCTCATTGTTTGCACTTGCTGTGTGCTGTGTCTTTAGGAGGCACCGGGAACTGAACCCAGGACCTCCAATGTGGGAGGGAGGCACCTAATCGCTTGAGCCACCTCCATTCCCTGCTTTGTTGAGTCTCCCGTTATATTTTTCTTCTTGTGTCTCTTGTTGCATCATCTTGTTGTGTCAGCTTGCTGCACCTGCCCGTTGCGTCAGCTTGCTGTCTTGCTCGTTTTCTTTAGGAGGCACCGGGAACCTCTGCTCCTAGCTTTGTTGTGTCTCATTATGTTTTTCTTCTTGTGTCTCTTGTTGCATACGCTTGTTGCACATGCCTGTTGCGCCAGCTCTCTCTCTTCTTTAGGAGGCACCGGGAACCAAACCATGGACCTCCCATGTGTTAGGCGGGAGCCCAGTTGCCTGAGCCACATCCGCTTCACTAGTGTGTTAAGATGCAGATCCCTTTTGGAGGGAGAAACACTGGAGGGTGGGGCAGGGTGGGGTGGGAGAGGGCATTGGAAATAATTCCTCAATATACTGTGGTGAAGTAAGTAATGTCCTAATGCCTTGAGGAAGTCAGCCAAAGAAAGTAAAGAAGAGCTCCCTTCTCACACCGAGCCAGTCAGGGGACCCAGGGGAGTAATCAGGGTTTCGCTGTAAATGCTTCCCCTCATTGCAGTCCCGTCTGGGCTGTCCTGGGGCCCGCGTTCCCGGTAATCACGCCTGTTGGCACGGCACCCCACCTGCAGACAGTGTGGCGGACCTTGCGGTGCAACTCCAGCAGCTGTGAGAAACAGAAGTGACAGAGCTGCGCGCGCTGCAGGGCCAGAGCGTGCGCTCAGCTGCTCAGAGTGTGGTCTGTGGAGCTTGTTAGAAATGAAGACTCTCAAGACCCACCCCAGACCTACTGAGTCAGAATCTTCCTTTTAACAAGATCTTCAGGAATTGCTGCTTTAAACTTTGGCAATGGAGAGGACACAGAGCCATGTCTTAGAGAGTTGGAAAGCGTTCTCTGTTCTTTTGAGAGGAATGGAAGCTGTCGGAGTTGACAACACTCACCCGGGTGGCGCCACCCCCCTTCCTCCCATCTGAGCTATTTCTGGATCAGCAGCAGCGAGTGCAGCTTCACCTCCCGCCCTTCAAAGGCTCTGATGCGGGGTTGGGAGTTTGTCGTATGATTTTTTGTTTTAAAGCTAGGTTTTTAAAATACAGGCTCACCCCCCTTTAAGTGTAGTTTTTGAAATTAACTTTATTGGGGTATGATTTATATACAATAAAATTCCCCAATTTTAAGAGCAGAATTCAATAATTACCACCACAGGCATGATATAGAGCATTCCAATCACCTTAAATGGTTTGGTTCCATTTACTGTGATAGTTTTCTATTTTATTAGCATGTAATACTAAAAAAGAAATGAAATTTATTATAACATTATCCATGTAATCTTTGGGTAAAACACGGAAGAACAAAGAATTACAGCCCTGGTAATATGATTCAACACAATGGCAAATAAATGTTTTAAAAATAGATGTTTATCTGTTTTTAAAACATTTATCTATTTTAAAAATAGATGTTCATTGTTGTGAGCCAAAATTTTCTTGCCACAAATAAAGTAAAATATATCTAGGGCTGCTGTCAGAAATATTTAAGAAATCATAGAGAACAGAAGGATTGGAGATGGGCCAATTTCATATCGCTTTTCAAAAGTGGTAAAAGGTAGATACCAAGGAACATTCTAGAGCAAATTATTAAACAGCTTGTTTATGTGCAATTACCGAAGAAAATATTGCTCTGTAGAGGCCAACAGAGTTTTCCTAAAGAGCTGTGCTAAGCTTACTTTGTCTTTTGAGAGTAGTAGTCACAGGGCTATCCTTGGCATAATGTATCTTTTTTTAAAAAATTTATTTTTAAAAGAAGTTTTAGGTTACAGGAAAGTTACATTGAAAATATAGGGGATTCCCATATATCCACACCCCCCTCACATTTTCCCATATTAATAACATCTTACAAGAGTATGGTACATTTGTTAAAATTGATGAATAAATACTGAAGCATCGCTCCTAATCATGGTCAATAGTTTATATTATGGTTTACACTTTGCACAGTACAATTTTTTAGGTTTTGACAAAACATATAATGGCCTGTATCTATCATGCAGTACAATTCCAATGCCCAAAAAATGCCCTATGTTCCACTTATTTTTCCCTCTCTCTCCCCTCAGAACCTCTGGTAACCGCAATCTTTGTATCAATATTACAAGTTCTTCTGTTATACAATAATAATAATTCTACTTTGGTCCATGGTTGCATTCCCTCCTTATGTTTGTTCATTCTTCAATCCTGAGGACTTGGGGATGGTGATGCCGGCCGTTTTTTCAGATTGAGAGGGGGCTTAGACCTTATGGGGCAGATGGAAGGAACTGCTTGCTTGCAGTTGTAGATACTTTTTGCTTTTGGGGATGGGTGTTGTCCATCATCAGCATTTTGTCAGTTGTCCTGGGCGAGGCCGATGAACTGGAGAGTAGGTGTTGGCTGCACCTCTGGCATAATGTATCTTGATTTTAGCAAGATATTTGTCATAGTCTCACATGACAAGTGAATGATATTGTAATATTTGTAAATTCACACATTCAACATACTTATTAAGAGTCTGCTATGTGCTGTGTTTGGTATTGTATGTAAATTGGTAAGTACGTGAATGAAGCAGTCGTGGTCTGTCTGACAATCTAGTGGAGACATAATAAATCAATAAAATAAAAAATTTACCCCGCATGCTGGGTAGAGGATGGATCAGGAACAAGAAAAGGAAAATGGGTGAAAGACTATCAGTTACCCAGAAAATAAAGATGATGGTGGTTTGGACTAGAGTGGTAGCAGTGCAGATGAAAAAAGTATGTGTGCTTGGGATATATTTTGGAGGTAGGAATGGTGGGACACTTGCTAATGAATTAGACATGAGGGATGAGGGAACAGGTAAGAGATCAAGGATGACTACCAGGTTTCTGGCTTGAGCAATTGGCTGGGTGATGGGCCTTTTACAGATGATCTTGTTCTATTTAAAGTTAGTACCAGTGACTTGGATGACGGCATACTCAAGATATGAAGCCAGATGAGGTAGTTAATACATAAGAGAAAAAATCAACAATTTTAAAAATATCCCAAGACCGGAAAGATAAATGTAATAGAAGTAAATGTAGTTCTGCTCTTAGCTTCCAAAAAACTAAGTACACAAGGATAGAACCAGGAAGACTTAGCTTAATTGCAGTTCACACCTGAAGCTCAATAAGAATGAAAAGTTGTGGCTGCCATAAAAATAAATCCCCCAAAAGGTTGCCTAAAAAGAAGCATGTTGTCTGATTCAAATAAATTAATAATGCTACCGTGCTTTGCACTGTTTGGATCAAATCTCGTGTTACAGAATTGTAACATCAGCAAACAGCCTTTAGAAGGAATGGTTGAGAAACTGGACCATGACTGGACCATGTAAACAGCCTGAAAACCTCATCACAGGATGAGCAGCTCAAAGAACTGGAGATATTTAAGTCATAGAGCACTATCTTACAATGAATATCATCAGAAGGACTGTTAGGTGGAAGCAGGGTCAGATTTCAAATACATTCAAGTAGGTCCAGAGGGTAAAATGGGGATCAAATGGTAAAAGTAGCAAGGGTGATTTCAGTTCAGTCTCAGTTCCAAAACACAGAACTTGCCAGAAACAGAATGGGCCGCATAACGTGCTCCCTGTTGTTAGACTGCTTTGCAGAGCCTGTGTGGCTTTGCGTTAGCATGAAACATTGAGGTTTCATGTACTGGGTGAGAAGCTTCAGGTGTGAATTGCTATTAAACTGTTGTCTTCCTAATCTAGAAGTCTATAATTCTAAGTTTCAGGTGGCCGGTGTGACATAAAATCTTCTAAGATGTCCCTACATCACATCTTTCAAAGCAGTGGTGACCCATGGGTTCTCAAGAAATTCCTGACCACATTCTTTCCAGGACTAACTCTCTTGTCACTTCTCCCCCACAGCCCATTTGCAGTTACATGTTCTAGATCTTTTCCTTCGAGCTGAACATAATTTATTATGTCTGAAATATCAACACCTTGACAAGTCAGTTATCTATTGCTTTGGTCCCAGATAAGCTGAAGTTTAGTTCCCATCTAAACATGCCTTTTTCAGCAAGTAGCTCTTGCCCTGCCTTATTAAAACATCTGGTCAATTGTTAGCAGTATAGAAGCTTAAATGATATCCAGATGATATGAAAAAATGAACCACTTGTAGTCCTCTTTGTAGATAGGAAAACCAGTTTGTGTTTCTCTTTCAGGAAACCATTGGAAACCATACTGATATGTACAAATATCTATTTGGGAAAATAGGGGCACCATCTTGCTCAAAATAGAAGAAATTTTCAAATAAATCATTGTATTCTCTTGGGTCATTCCTTCTTGCTCCTTCTTTTAGATGTCATGTTTTCTGTGTCTCAAGACGTCTCTGATTTGATCCTCTTAAAATATTCTAGGATCTATTATAGCCAATTAGACAAATTGTTGCTTCTTTTTAAGACTCTAATAGGGAGGTTTGGTGGTTTGAAGCTGTTTGTACCCCAGAAAAACATGTTCTTACATTTAATCCATTCCTGTGGGTATAAACCCATTGTAAGTAGGATCTTTTGATGAGGCTACTTCAGTTAAGGAGTGACCTACCACATTCAGGATAATAATGCTATTACTGGAGTCCTTTATAAATGGAATGAAGAAAGAGAGAGAGAGGAAGGGAGGGAGGGAGGGAGAGAGGGAGAGAGAAGCCGGCGAAGCAAGAAACTGAAATCAGTAAAACCCAGAAGAGAAGGGAGAGACCAGCAGACACTGCCATGTGCCTTGCCATGTGGCAGAAGAGCCAAGGATTGCCAGGTGGTCTTCAGGAAGAAAGCATTGCCTTGACGATGTCTTGATTTGGATATTTTCTCAGCCTTGAAAACTGTAAGCTAATAAATTCCCATTGTTCAAGCCGAACCATTTCATGGTATTTGCTTTAAACAGCCTAGGAATCTAGAATAGGAGGTGTAACTTTTCTAAATTTCATTCCCATTAATGCCAGATTCTGTTATAGTCTAAAGCATTCTTAGAATGTTTTTTTTTTTTTTTTTT
>JAQZBX010113842.1:0-10068 GCA_029593785.1 Cabassous unicinctus
TCCACCACCCACACCCCCAAAAACACCCCACACAACCATTCCCCATCCATGTGGTACTACGGGGCAGGGAGAGGAGGGGCAGTTGAAATACTCGGGCTTTTTTGGGACTTTGGGGGTTGTCCTGAGTGGCGAAGCAGCGACGAATGTAGGCCATTTTCCATCAGAATATACCATGCAGAACTGGGTGGGAAAGAATGTGGTCTGTGATGTGAACTGTAGTCTTATTTTTTTACTAATATTAACTTTTTCCTTTCAACCCTTTCTTTACTCTTTCTCTCCCTCATCATCATTCTAGCCTTCTAAATTGTTATATATATATTCCTCTAATTGGTTTCCCAGTCCATTGTAGATACTCCACTTTTCTTCCTATTACTCTACACTGCCTACATGAGCTAAATATTAATTTCACTAAGTCTTATACAGCCCCTCATCTAACTTTTATCAGTATTACTATTATCCTTCTTCCTTTCTCACATCTTTTGATTTCTCTGGCCCTAATCTTTTGCCTTCAAGGGAACATAGAAAGAAGCAAGGAAATAAAATATGAAGAACAATCTATCAAAGAGAAAAATTAACACACATACAGAACAACCAGCTAAATAAAACTGTAGAGAAGAGAGAGAAGCTAAGCAACAAAATAAATCTATCAAGATAAAATGATGACTGGAGGGCAACAAAAAATTACAAACCACACTGAGAAACAGGAAAACATGTACCAGTCCAAAGAACAAACTAAAAACCAGGAAAAGATGCAGAACATGGAGCAACTAATCAAAGCTTTCCAAACAAATACCATGGACCAACTTAATGAAGTAAAGGAAGAGATTAAGGATATTAAGAATAATCGTAAACATACATAAAAAGATAATGGATATGACGGTGATCAATGGCACAATCCAAGAAATCAAAAAGACGTTGGATTCACATAACAGCAGATTTGAACAGGCAGAAGAAAAAATTAATGATGTGGAAGACAATACATCTGAAATCAAACAGATAATAGAACAGATAGACAAAAAGATAGAAAAATCCAGCAGGGATCCAGGGATTTAACCAACAACACAAAATGCACAAATATGCACATTATGGGCCTCCCAGAAGGAGAAGAGAAGGGAAAGGGAACAGAAGGAGTGTTGAAAAAAATAATGCCTGAAAACTTCCCAACCCTATTGAGAGAGATGGATGTGCAGATCCAGGAAACACAGCGCACACCAAACAGTATAAATCCCAACAGGCCAACTCCAAGACATATACTTCTCAAAATTTCCAATGTTCAAGACAAAAACAAAATACTCAAGGCAGCAAGAGAAAAGAGAACCATCACACACAATGGAAGCACAATAAAATTAAGTGCTGATTTCTCATCTGAAACCATGGAGGCAAGAAGACAGTGGTTTAACATAGTCAAAGTAATAAAAGGAAAAATCTTCCAGCTACAAATTCTGTATCGAGCAAAACTGGCATTCAAAAATGATGGAGAGTTCAAAATATTCACAGATAAACAGAAATTAAGAGAGTATGTCAATAAGAAACCTGCACTTCAAGAAATACTAAAGGAAGTTCTACAAGTTGAAAGGAAAAATCAAGGAAGAGAGAGTTGGAGGAGAGTTTAAAAACAATTAAAAAGACAAAAACAGAAACAAAACAATATATGACATACATTAACCCAAAGGAAATATTGCTGAAGTGAGAGATTCATTGCGAGTAATAACATTGAATGTTAATGGATTAAATCCACCACTCTAGAGACACAGATTGGCAGAATGAATATAGAAATATGATCCATCTATATGCTGTCTATAAGAAACCCACTTTTGACCCAGGGATTCTAGGAGACTGACAATGAAAGGATGGAAAACAATTTTACAAGCTAATAATACCCAAAAAAGGGCAGGAGTAGCTATTCTAATACCAGACACAATAGACTTTAAATGCAAAACTATTTTAAGAGACAAAGATGGTCACTAAATATTAGCAAAAGGGGTAATCTCTCAAGAAGAGAGAAGGATCATAAACATTTATGCACATAATCGGGGTGCCTCAAAATGCATGAAGCAAACTGGAAAAACTAAGTTAAGAAATGAATGCCTCTACAATTATAGTGGGGGACTTTAATACACCATTATCATCTTTACACAGAACATCTAGACAGAGAATCAATAAAGAAACAAAGACTCTGAACAATACATTAGAGGACCTGGACGTAATAGACCTATACAGAACACTACACCCAAATACAGCAAGATTTACATTCTTCTCGAGTGCACATGTATCATACTCCAAGGTAGATCACATGCTAGGCCACAGAACAACTCTCAATGAATTCAGAAAGATTGAGATTATACAAAGTAATTTCTCTGACCACAATGGAATGAAATTGGAAATCACTAAGGGCCAGAGAATCAGATTAGGCACAAAGATATGGAAGTTAAACAACACACTTTTAGACAAACAGTGGGTCAAGCAGGAAATCGCAAAAGAAATCAGTAACTACCTTGAAACTAATGAAAATGACAACACAATGTATCAAAACATATGGGATGCAGAAAAAGCCATCCTGAGAGAGAAGTTCATAGCCATAAATACATATATTAAAAAAGAAGAAAGAGTTAAAATTGAAGACCTAACTGCACACTTGGAGCAATTGGAAAAACAAGAACAAAGTAAATGTAAAGTAAGTAAAAAGAAGGAAATAACAAAGATTAGACAGAACTAAATGAAATAGAGAATAAGAAATCGCTAGAAAAAATAAGCAAAACCAAAAAGCTGGTTCTTCGAGAACATCAATAAAATTGACAAATGTTTTGGCAGACTAACAAAGAAAAAGAGAGAACAGATGCAAATACACAAAATAAGGAATGAGCAAGGAGATATCAATACTGACCCCACAGAAATAAAGAGTATCATAAGAGGATATGTTGAAAAATTATATTCCATCAAGAATGATAATTTAGAGGAAATGGACAAGTTTCTAGAAACTCACAAACAGCCTACATTGATGAAAGGAGAAATTGATGAACTCAACAGTCGAATTAAAAGTAAAGAGATATAATCATTTATCAAAAACCTCCCATCTAAGAAGAGCCCAGGACCAGATGGCTTCTCAGCTGAATTCTACCAAACATTCCGGAAAGAGCTAACACCAATTCTGCTTAACCTCTTCCAAAAAATAGAAGTACAAGGAATATTGCCTAACTCATTCTACGATGCCAACTTTACCCTAATACCAAAACCAAACAAAGATACCACAAGAAAGGAAAATTACAGACCAATGTCTCTAATGAACCTAGATGCTAAAATCCTCAACAAAATACTTGCTACTTGCATTCAACAACATATCAAAAGGATTGTATACCATGACCAAGTGGGTTTCATCCCAGGTATGTAAGGATGGTCCAGTATAAGCAGATCAATCAATGCAATACACCACATAAACAGATTGAAAGGAATAAACCACATGATCATCTCTATTGATGCAGAAAAAGCATTCAACAAAATACAGCACTCTTTCCTGATAAAAACATTGCCAAAGATAGGAATAGAAGGAAACTTTCTGAATATGATAGAGGGTATATAAGAAAAACCCAAAGCTAACATTATCTTCAATGGTGAAATCCTAAAAGTCTTCCCTCTGAGATCGGGAACAAGACAAGGATGCCCACCTTCACCACTCCTATTTATCTTTGTCTTAGAAGTACTTGCTCGAGCAATGAGGCAAGAAAAACATATAAAAGGCACCCAAATTGGAAAAGAAGAAGTGAAAATTTCATTATTTGCACACGACATGATCCTATATATAGAAAGCCCTGAGAAATCTACAACAAAGGTTCTAGAACTTATAAAGGAGTTCAGTAATGTTGCAGGCTATAAGATCAATGCTCAAAAATCAGTAGCATTTCTGTATGCCTATAAAGAGCAATCTGATGAGGAAATCAAGAAAAAAATACCATTTACAATAGTAACTAAAAGAATCAGTTACCTAGGAATAAATTTAACTAAAGATGTAAAGGACTTATATACAGAAAACTACACAACACTGTTAAGGGAAATCAAAGAAGACTTACATAAAAGGAAGAATATTCCCTGTTCATGGATAGAAAGACTAAACATCACCAAGATGTATACCCTATCTAAACTAATCTACAGATTTAATGCAATCCCAATAAAAAACAACACTGTGGTTTTTAAGGAACTGGAAAAACTAACTACAAAATATATTTGGATACGTAAGAGGCCCTGAATTTCCAAAGACATATTGAAAAAGAAAAATGAAGTTGGAGGTATCACATTACCCAACTTTAAAACATACTACAAAGCTACAGTGCTCAAAATTGCATGGTATTGGCACAAGGATAGACATACTTACCAATCGATCCAAATTGAGAATTCTGATATAGATGCTCGCATATACAGTCTTCTGATATTCCACAAGGCCACAAAAGCCCACTCAGTTGGGAGACAATAGCCTCTTTAACAAGTGGTGCTTGAGGAACTGGATATCCATATCCAAAGAATGAGCAAGGAATACCATTTCACACCTTATACAAAAATCAACTCAAGATGGATCAAAGATCTGAATTTAAGAGACAAAACCACAAAGACCTTGGAAGATAATGTAGGGAAGAATCTACAGGACCTTGTAATAGGAATGGTTTCATGAACTTCACACCCAAAGAACAAGCAGCAAGAGAAATAGTAGATAAATGGGATCTCCTCAAAATTAAAAACTTCTGCACCTAAAAGGGCGTTATTAAGAAAATAAAAAGGAACCTACCCAATGGGAGAAAATATTTGGCCATCATAAATGTGATAGGAGTCTAATATCCTGCATATATACATAAATCCTACACCTCAAAAATAAAAATACAAACAACCCATTTAAAAAATGGACAAGTGACCTGAAAAGACACTTCTCCAAGGAAGAAATACCAATGGCTAAAAAGCACATGAAAAAATGCTCGACATTGCTAGCTATTAGGGAAATGCAAATCAAAACTACAATGAGATACCATCTTACACCCATAAGAATGGCAACTATTAAAAAAATAGCAGACTATAAGTGTTGGAGAAGATGTGGAGGAATACGAACCCTCATCCACTGCTGGCAGGATTGTGGAATGGTCCAGCCACTGTGGAGAACAGTTTGGCGGTTCCTCAGAAAACTAACAATAGATCTTCCATATGTTCCAGTGATTCCACTGCTGGGTATAAATCCAGAAGTATTGAAAGTAAAGTCACGAACAGCTATATGCACACCAATGTTCATAGTGGCATTGTTCCAATTGCCAAAAGTTGGAATCAGCCGCTGTGCCCATCAACAGATGAATGGGTAAACAAAATGTGGTACATGCATACAATGGAATATTACTCAGCTGTAAGAAGGAATAAAGTGCTAACACATGGAATAACATGGATGAATCTTTAAGACTGTATGTTGAGTGAAGCAAGCCAGCATTGAAGGATGAACAGATTATGACTTCACTGATTTGACTTGAGGAAAGTGAGCAGTCTCTGAGAACCATTGTCTGAAACATAGGTTAGCAAGGGAGAGAAGAAGAAGAGAAGGTTGTGAACCATCACCCATAAGGACATAATCTATGGTAAAGTGATAGAGTATAGTTGCATATTGAAGGATAGGACAGGTGGGTAGTGGTATTACTGGGTTTGGTGGTGCAGGGTTGACAGGTGGGTAGATTAGGAAGGGCCGATTTTAATGTCCAGGATACTGGGGTGAGAGATGGGAGGGGGACTAGGTGAACATGGGATTTGTGTGTATGATTTTGAAGTGCAGGAGTGGGAATGCTGTTATGGCAGTATGACAAGGTAGTGTCACTGGTTTAGGGTGTAGGTTGGGGGGGCATTCAGGATGGAATGCATCTGGAGTAGGCTTCTGGGGAGTATGTGAGTTTCATCCTGTCGTAATGTGTTGTTTTGGGGAGTGGAGACCCACATGGTGAGTGGGAAGCAGATGGACCCCCATCTTTGGGAGGACCAATTCACTGAGTATCAGACAGGTGGCTGTCTCTTAAGAGCAAGGATGGATCCTAATAGGGGAGGACAATCAGCGTGTCAAGACCTCTTGTTGCATGTATCTATGAGTCCTGTCATCCAATGAGTCAAGACAGGGGGTGTCATGTGCTGCAGGGGGATGAGGAGGAAGGAACTGAAAAGATCAAACAGGGGGAATTTAGTGCTCAGGGGAAATGTTTTTCATTACCTTACAGTGATGGACAGAGGACATGGTAAATATCATCAAAAATTATAAAACTGTACCGTCTAAATTGTAAACTATATTGTAAACCACTGACAATGTTTAGTAGCTATGCTTCACTATCTGTATAACAGTTATAGTAATGCTACCATCCACATTAAAAAGGTTTTAATATGTTGTGAGGAAAGAGGAAGTAGGTTGGGTATACAAGAGTTTCCAGTATTCTATATGTGAATTTCTGTGACCTAAGACTTCTTTGAAAATCAAATGAAAATTTGGGAGACCCTGGGGAGTTAGAGGGGGAAGGTGCCACAGTACAGACTGGACACCTGATAATGCAGTGATAATAGGAAAAATGTTGACAAAAAAATTTTTTTAACAATTTTTCTGTTTTTCTCCCATTTTTTGAATATCCCAATCCTTTAATTTTATTTAATTTCTAGTGTTTTTTAAGTTTCCATGTATTTTATCTCTTATATTTAAACTTATCTTTATTATTCATTTTCCTATTAATTGTATTTGGCTAGTATATGTGCTACATCTTCAAGGAAGGTTTGGATCACAGAAGGGTTACAGAGGGGGCAGGAGAGGATCATTGGTGAAGGGTGTCTGGGATGGGTGTTTCATGGGAGGAATTAAACCGGAATATACATGAAGATATATAAAATTGTTCAAATGATCAAGGGGTGCTGCATGGTCACAGTGGGTAGACAATCACTCAATAAATGAGGGAACACTGAATTCCCAGACTGGAGAGCTCTGCCACATTCTGCAAGGTAGCAGAAAAAGTCCCCCAAGTGCAGGAGCAGTGTCTGGCAAAGGAGGAATGTCCACTGATGGGTTTTTGTTATTGATGACTAGCTTTAGGAGTCTTTGCTCTTGTAATTGAAACTTAGCCTACTGTTATGGGATGCCTAAGCTTAGCCACCTGAGAGCCTCCTTGTTGCTCAAATGTGGCCTCTCTCTAAGCCAAACTCAGCATATGAATGCATTACCTTCCCCCCAGCATGGGACGTGATTCCTGGGGATGAGCCTCCCTGGCAACCAGGGATTAATACCAAATGCCAAATGACAATACGACTGGAAAAAGACCATGAATAAAAGGGGAGAAAACGTAAAGACAAATGAGTTCATGTGGCTAAGAGACTTCAAAGAGAGTCGGGAGGTCATCCCAGAGTTAACACTTCCACACACCTCAGTAGGAACTCATAGAACACCAAAGTGGATATCATCTCACCCAGAGGGGCTCCTGAGGGCTCTGGAGGCACCCAGGTCCTATATAAGTTGAGATAGCTCCAGAGATTGATGCCTAATCAGTGGGCTTTACTTTGGAATCTGTGCCCCTGAGAGTGACAAAGTTGTGTTCAAATAAGTCCTCCCTGCACATGGTCCGTCAGTCTCTTCTATTCAAACCTATATGTGATGCTGGAGTTTGTAGGTGTACTTCCAGAGAGTGGAGCCTCTGGCCTGCCCATGTGCCAGCTGTCCCTGGAATCTCGGTGGAGCTGCAACTCCTATTCTACAGCTCAATGGACTCACCCAAGTCACCTGGTTAGGAGACAATGATGGACAATGGCCATCCCAGGAAATTGAGAGAACCTGCAGCTGCAGGCAGGATAATCCTATACACCATATCCATGGGATATAAGCCCCCTCTCACGTGGAGGTTGAATGGACATCACCATCCCGAAGTCCTCAGGATTTTGGGAAGAGCTATGGGCTAGAGTGCACTCAATGGTATTCTGTTGTAGACATAATATGATTCAATCAATGGAAGAAATTACAACATTGAGGTGGAGCCAGTGGCCACTGGATGCTTTTGGGGCATGGAAGGGAAAAACAGTTGTTATACAGGTGCTTTTTCAGGACTTGGGAATTATCTTGAGTGACATTACAATGACAGATATAGGGCATTTTACATCAGCATATAACATGCAGAACTGTGTGGGAGATAGTGTGGTCTACAATGTGAACTATGGTCCATGCTTAATGGCAAAGCCCCAGGATGTGTATATCCATTGCAGGTGATGTGCCACACTAATGAAAGATGTTACGGGAGGTGTGGGAGGTGGTGAACATGGAAATTCCTGTAATTTTTGTGTAACATTTATGTAATCTAAGCATCTTTAAAAAAAAAATTACAGAGGAAAACCTTATGTGTTGCATAGCCATTAACAATGAACCACATCATTACCTAATATCAAGTCAGATAAACGTCTCCCACAGAGGTAGCCACACCTCTTAATTGGATTTTGCTTTTCTTCTACTTAAGGCAAATAAATGTATTCACACCTAAAAAAAAAAATAAGGATATATATAATTTGTGTATATCTATATATAAATATATATACTTAATTCTACCATTCAATAAGAAAATACTAATAGTAAATAAAATAATGGAAAATAGAATCTATTTATAAATACACAAGGCCAAATATGATATACTAAAGCCTAAAATAATCAGGAACATGCTAATTGAATTAACGGGATGATTCAATTATCAACAAATATTTCACTAATTTTAGTCTTGAAATTCATAAATATTAAATGATAATTAAAATGTTCTACTGCCAAAGTTTTATGGGTTCATGGAAAACAATTTGACACTTGGAAGGACTGTATATTTAAAAACATTCTTCTAAACAATTTAGTAGAAACTATGGAAAATTGAAATGTCCATATCCTTTAACCTGTCAAGCTTCCAGAAACTTTCCTAAAGGACCATGCACATATGTAAACAGAGAATGAACATACAGTCATTTTAAGCACAGGATCACATGCAATAGTGAATATAGGATTGTTGTCAAAATACTAAATACCACTATCATCCAATAATATGCAATTTCATAAAAGATCAAAGCCATGAAGAATATTCTTGCATTTGAAAGTAGAAGCTTTGAACCATACACAGTGAACATCAAAAAATGCATTTTCAAAAATATTTTTGCAAAGCTACAGGAAGTTGTATTGGAAGAAACACTCCCAAATGTGCAACTCTAATTCTCTCTGGAAAGAAATGTAGGCATAAGAAATTGCAGTCAAGTTTAACTTTAATTTAGGTTTCTTTCTACATTGCTTGATTAAGTAGCAATGATAAATAAATATGTGTTCTTGTGTGTAAATATAAATGCTTGAATTCAAATGTTCTATTTTCATCTAAAAAGATAACACTTTCTAAGTGTTAATGAGTTTTAATGAGTAGAAAGAAACAACCTAAAAATATTCATAGAGTCCTTGTGCTAGGCTCATTGTAGAAAACCCCAAGGAATATGTTGATTACCTTACTGGGCAGCCCCAAGTCCTGGTGTTAAGGGGACTCAGAGACTGTTGCCTCTGTTCTCACCGGAAAAGCTCATTCTTGTCAGAACCGTTGGCTATTTCTTCTAGTTAAATCCCAACCCAGTTATACAATGGTGAACCCACGGGAAGTGCAAAAGATTAACTCTGAACCCATGCTAGACAGGGGGTTAAACCTGCAACTCAGGAATCATATAGGACTCACAGAATTCATTAAGCAGACTTGATCTTAGAATGCCCAGCTATTCTGGAATGAAAGTGTCTTTTGAGTGCAGATACAGAATTCCAATGTTTGCTTATACATATGTAAGAAAACACACAGTAAAGGGAAGAAACAGAGAAAATGGGCCTTATCCTTACCATGCCTGTAGAGATCTTCCCTTCCCTCTTCATGCCTGCTTGCCAGGTCTAATGAAAGGAAGAGAAATCCTTGGTAATTTTGGCAATTTTGATGGGTAAATTTACTCAACTGTTTTTTTTTCGCCTGTCCTTAGGTTGAAGAAATGCGAACATATTCACCTCTATCTGTGAAAGAAACTTTCTCTAATTGGTGAGAGTAT
>JAQZBX010113843.1:0-10073 GCA_029593785.1 Cabassous unicinctus
TTGGACAGGCAACTTCTCCCAGAAACTCATCAACGACCCTTCGTTGGACTTTCATCGGAGCCACTGGTTTGCAGCCTGCCTGTGGAGCCTGGACTTGTGCATCCCCACGGTTGCGTGAGAGACTCTTTTAAATTCTCATATTATTGACGGATATCTCCTGTTGATTCTGTTTCCCG
Organism: Cabassous unicinctus; assembly: GCA_029593785.1. Lineage (NCBI taxonomy): Eukaryota > Metazoa > Chordata > Mammalia > Cingulata > Chlamyphoridae > Cabassous > Cabassous unicinctus. The sequence goes on from JAQZBX010113843.1 coordinate 177, forward strand.
AGAGAACCCTGACTAATACACCTGTCAACCAAGAATTCTATCTATAGCTAGCAAAATTATCTTTCAAAAATGAAGGATAAACAAACTGTGGTGTATACAAACAATGGAATATTATACAGCTGTAAGAAGATATGAAGTCGTAAAGCATATGACAACATGGATGAAGCTGGAGGACATTATGTTGAGTGAAGCAAGCCAGACACAAAAGGACATATACTGTATGATTGCGCTATTATGAACTAAATATATTGTGCAAACTCATGGAGTTAATAACTAGAATATGGGTCACCAGAAAATAGAATGAGGCTAGAGAATGGAAAGCTAAGGGTTAACTTGTCCAGAATTGGCAAAAAAGTTGTGTGTTAATCTTTGAAAAGGAATAGAAAAGGTGAAAATACAACATAATGTTTGTAACTAGCAGTGCTATTATATGGGTAGGACAGTGGTTTAAAGGGAAAGTCAAAGGTCATGTATATTACTAAAAGGAAAGCTAAAAATGTAACATGAGACTGTTAGCACAGTAAAAGCTCATGTGAAACATGAATGTGGGTAATACTGCATATATAAGACTGTTTTTCATTGAAACTGAACAAATGTTATGTATGTTAATGTAACAATATGTTAATATCAGGGAAAAAAACACACCAAAAATTATGCTAAGTGAAAGAAACCAAAGTACTACATATTATATGATTCCATTTATATAAAATATAAATATAAGTCAATTTACAAAGATGGAATTAGATTAGTGGTTATGTAGGGCTGGGAAAAGATAGAGGGATTGAGAGGTGACTGCTAAGGGGTGTGGAGTTTTTCATTTTGGAGTAATGAAATTGTTCTAAATTTTTTTGTGGTGATGAATGCACAACACTATGATTATTACACTAAAAGCCATTGATTGTATACTATGGATAGACTGTATGGTATAGGAATATATCTCAATAAAACTGCTTTTAAAAAAATGAAGGAGAAATTAAGATATTTACAGATAAACAAAAGCATAAAGAGCTCATTACCAGAAGACATGCATTCCAAGAAATGTTAAAGGGAGAACTTCAGGCCTAAATAAAAGGACACTAGGCAGTAACTCAAAGTCATAAGAAAAAATAAAGAACTTTGGTAAAGGTAACTACATAGGTAAATATAAAATCCTGTATTATCAGACTTTTGGTTTGTAGCTGCATTTTCCTCACTATATGACATAACAAGCAAATGTGTAAAATAATATTTAAAATTATGTTAATAGGCATTTAATGTATAAAGATGTAATCTGAGACAACAACAACACAAAGGGAGAGGGACAGAGATATATATATAGGAGTAGAGAGTATATATACTACTGAAACTAGATTGGTACTAGTCAAATTAGGTTGTTATTAATTTAAGACGTTAAGTGTAATTACAAAGTTTCGCACTAGAAAATATCTAAAAAATATAGAGAAAAGGAAAGAAGAAGGTAATCAAAATAGTAAATTATAGGGGGCGGATGTGGCTAAAATGGTTGAGCGTCCGTCTCCCATATGGAGGGATCTGGGTTTGATCCCTGGGACCTCCCGGTAAAATAAAGGAAACTATAGAAGGTGTGCAGGCCGCCAGGCCCCACGCATGGGAGCACCGTCAGGGCCCGCGAGCAGGTGAGCCCCTAGGCCCTGTGCACGGGTGCACCACCAGGCCCTGTGTGCAGGCATGCCAGGCCCTGCCGAGCCACACAGCAAGATGATGACATAACAGGAGGGCAATACAAGGGAGAGCCAAGATGAGACATGCCAAAAAAACAGGAATTAAGGTGGCGCAGGTGGCAGAATGCCTCTCTCCCAGATCAGAGGTTCCCAGGATCGAATCCCCGTGAAGACAGGAGGAGAAGAATGAGAAAAAAGGGCAGGAAATAGACACAGAGAATTACCCAGCGAACAGACACAAAACAGCAAAAATGGGGGATGGGGGATGGGGGGGTGGGGGGTGGGGGGGTTAAAAATGGATAAAAGTAAATAAATAAATAAATCTTAAAAAAAAAACACAGTAAATTACAAAAAAGTAAACCACACAAAAAAGGCAGTACTTGAGCAACTGAGGAACAAAAATCAAAGACCACATACAGAAAACAAATGGCTGAATAGCAGAAGTAAATCCTCCTTTCTCAGTTCTTAATAGACATTTAATAGCTTAAATGTCAATGGATTAAATTCCCCTTTTAAGAGGCAGAATTGATGGTAGCACAACATTGTAAACATAATTAATGTTCACTGAATTATACATGTGAATGTGGTTAAATGGGGAAATTTCAGGTTGTATATATGTTATTAGAATAAAACTTTTTTAAAAAAATCCATGCTTAGTGGCAATGCTCCAAAATGTGTTCACCAATTGTAATGAATGTACCACACTAATGAAGGATGTTGTTAATGTGGGAAAATGTGGGAGGTGTAGGGGGCGGGGCATATGGGAATCCACTATATTTTTATGTAACACTTATGCAATCTAAAGTATCTTTGAAAAAAATAAAAAATATATTTAAAAAAACATTAAGAATGCTTCTCAGAGAAACCTGATCATGGTTCATGTGACCAGATGTGAGTTTAGGAACATCTCTGAAGACAGTATAGGCAATGGACTAGAGAAAAGAGAGGCTGGAACAGTGAGGACGATTTGGAGGCTGAGACAATTGCTCTTCTGAGAGAAGTTGGTTCTGAACTGAGTGTGGCAGTGAGGATAGAGTGGGAAGTAATGAATCTGAGAACTACTTCAAGATTAAGTTGGGGAAAGCAGATGTGGCTCAAGTGATTGGGCTTCTGCCTACCACATGGGAGGTCCCAGGTTCAGTTCCCAGTGCCTCCTGGAGAAGGCGAGCTGGCGCGGCGGGCAGGTACAGCGAGCTGATGCAACAAGCTGACACAACAAAAGAGACACAAAGAGGAAAGACAATGAGAGACACAACAAAGCAGGGAGCTGAGGTGGCTCAGGTGATTGAGTGCCTCTTTTCCACATGGGAAGTCTCGGGTTCAGTTCCTAGTGCTTCCTAAAAAGAAGATGAGCAGACACAGAGAGCACACAGCAAATGGACACAGAGAGCAGTCAGAGACCACAAGCAACAATTGGGGGAGGGGATAAAGAAAAATAAATCTTAAAAAAAAAAAAGATTAAGTTGCGCAGGAGTTGGTTTTTTGGGTGGTAAAAGAAAGGGAAAATTCAAATACTACCATGAAGTTTCACTTGGTGAATCGTACATGATAATTCCATTAGTAGAGAAGGGGAACATAAGAGAGGAATGGATTTGAAATTAAAGAAATATAATTTGGCCTTGAATGTGTTGCACCTGAATTGTATGATAGCTATACAGATATATCTGACCACTGATTGTTCCTTTCTCTATTATAAACTTCTAGAATTTGAGTGTACTAGAACTTTTGATGTCATATTGTCACATCCTAATAAAAAGTCTTATTCAAAACATAAAAAAAAAAATCCATAGAACTACACAACACAGTGAACCCTATGTTAAACTATGGACTATAGCTAATAGCACAATTATTAAAATGTGCTTTCATCAATTATAAAAAAAATGTACCACACCAATGCAAGGTGTTAATAATAGGGTAGTTCAAGAGGAACCCTATATTTTATGCATGATTATTCTGTATAACTACAATTTCTCTAATTTAAAAAAAAGACAGACAGTGACAGATTGGTTGAAAAAGCATGATCCATATATATGCTATGTATATAAGACTCACTTTAGGTAAAAAGACAAAAAGAGATTGAAAGCAAAAAGGTGGAAAAAGATATCCCATGCAAAAAGTAATCAGAGAGTCAAATTATCTATATTATTGTCAGATAAAATAGAGTTTAAGTAAAAAAGATTATAAGAGACAAAGAAGGATATTATATATTGGTAAAAAGGTTCAATCCAGCAAGATATAATAATTGTAAATATATATGTACCTCACAACAGAGCCCCAAAATACATAAAGCAAAAATGGACAGAATTGAAGGGAGAAAAAGATAGTTTCACAAAAACAGTTGGAGACTTCAGTATAGCACTTTTAATAACTGACAGAATATCTGAACAGAAGATCAGTAAGGAAATGGAGTACTTGAACAATACTATTAACCAATTAGACCTAATGTCCATAAACAGAACACTCAACCCAACAACAGCAAAATACACATTGGTTTCAAGAGCACAGGGAACATTTTCTAGGATAGACCATGTTAGTTCACAAATCAAATTTTAATGAATTTAAAGATATTTAAATCACACAAAGTATCTTTTCAAATCATAGTGGAATAAAGTTAGAAATCAATAACAGAAGGAAAACTGGAAAATTTACACATATGTGGAAATTAAGCAACAAACTATTAAACAACTAATGGGTCAAAAAATAAATTGAAGGGAAACTAGGAAATATCTTAGCTTGAATGCAAACAAACAAACAAACAAACAAAAAACCAACCCAGCATCCAAAACTTATGAGATGTAGCAAAGACAGTGCTCAGAGGAAAGTTTATAGCTGGAAATGCCTATATTAAAAAAGAAGAGGGGGCGGATGTGGCTCAAGTGGTTGGGTGTCTGCCATATGGAGGGACCTGGGTTCGCTCCCTGGGACCTCCTGGTAAAATAAAAATAGAAGGCATGCAGGTGAGCCACCGGCCTGCGTGCTTGTGCGAGGCAAGCCAGGCCCTGCCAAGCCACGCAGAAAGATGATGACACAGCAAAGGAGAGACAGGCGAGAGCCAAGACGAGACATGGTGGAAACCAGGAATTGAGGTGGCGCAGGTGGCAAAGTGCCTCTCTCTCACATCAGAGGTCCCTAGGATTTAATCCCGGTGAAGACTGGAGGAGAAGGATGAGAAGAGAAGGCAGGAAACAGACACAGAGGATCACCCAGCGAATGGACACAGACAGCAAGCGGGGGGTGGGGGGAAGATAAGTGAAGCAAATAAATCTTTAAAAAAAAGAAGAAAGATCACAAAATCAGTAATCTAACTTCCCACCTAAAGAAATTAGAATAAAAAGAAAAAACTAAACCCAAAGTTAGTAGAAGGAAGGAAATAGTAAAGTTTAGGACTGAGATAAAAGAAATAGAAAATAGAAAAACAATAGAGATAATGAACAAAACCAAAAGCAGGTTCTTTGAAAAGATTCATAGAATTGACAAACCTTTAGCCAGACTGATGAGAGAGAGAGAGAGTGCACAAATATGTAAAATCAGGAATGAAAATGGGGACATAAGGATTGACCTTATACCTTACAGAACTAAAAAGGATTATATAAGAGGGTACTATTAACAATTATATGCAAACAAATTAGAAAACCTGCATTAGTGGGAAAAAAAATCACTGAAATATACTAATTTCCTAATCTGTCACAAGAAAAAATAAAAAATCTCACCAGACCTATAACAAATAAGGAGATTGACAGACACTATAGGTAGGGTAGACCAGACACTACGGGCAGGGCAAACAGCTCAGGAGGAGTTTGGTGCTCTGCCAGTGGGCCCTACTTTGGAATTTATGTTCCCCAGTGTGATAGAGTTGGACTCAGTTGTGGTTTCCCTACACATGGTTCTTCTGACCCTTCTATTTGAACCTATCATTCGTACTAGAGTTGACAGTTGTATGTCCAAGAGACTTAAATCTTTGGGCTGTCTGTGTGCCAGCTAGGCCCTGAATCTCAACAGAGTTGCAACACCTACTCTCCAGTTCATTGGATTCACCCAGGACAACTAACAAGGAGATGATGATAGACAATGGCCATCCCAAGGAACAGAGAGAGTCTGCAACTGCAAGCAAGATAGTCCCATCCATCTGCCCCATGGGCTCTAAGGCCCCTCTCAATTAGAGGTGGAGTGGGCATCACCATCCCAAAATCCTCAGGATTGGGAAATGAACTATGGACTAAAGTAGACTTATTGGTATTCTACTATAGCCTTATTGTGATTCTACCAATGGAAGAAATTATATCATTGATGTGGAGGCAGTGGCCACTGGAGGTTCTGAGGGCAGGGAGAGGGAAAAACAGGTATAATATGGGGGCATTTTTGGGACTTGGGAATTGTCCTGAATGACATTGCAATGACAGATACAGGCCATTAAATATCTTACCATAACCTACAAAATTGTGTGGGAGACAGTGTAAACTACAATGTAAACTATAATCCATGCTTAGTGGCAATGCTCCAAAATGTGTTCATCAATTGCAATGACTGTACCACACTGATGAAGGATGTTGTTAATGTGGGAAAATGTGGGAGGAATAGGGAGTGGGGCATATGGGAATCTCCTCTATTTTTTATGTAACATTTATGTAATCTAAGTATCTTTTAATATATATATATATTTTTAAAAACTGAAAAAAAAAAAAAAAGATTGTGTCAGAAATTAAAACCCTCCCAACAAAGAAAAGTATAGGACTGGATAGTCTACTGCTGAATTAAACCAAACAATTAAAGAAGATTTAACACTAATTCTTTTCAAACTCTTCCAAAAAATAGAAGAGGAGGGAACATTTCCTAACTCATTCTATGAAGTTAGCACTCCCCTGATACCAAAGCCAGAACAATAAAAGAAAATTACAGATCATGAATATAGATGCAAAAAATCTTCAACAAAACACTAGCAAATCAAATTCAATAGTTTTTTTTTAAAGGATTATATACCATGACCATGTGGTATTTATTCCAAGAGTGCAAAGAAAATCAATGTAATACAACACATTAATAGAATGAAGGAGAAAAAAAACACACGATCTTCTCAATTGGTGTAGAAAAAGCATCTAACAAAATACAAAATCCTTTCATGATAAAAATACTCAGGAAATTAGGAATAGAAGGGAACATTCTCAACATAAAAATGGTATTTATGAAAAACCATAGCAAATATCATATTCAATGGGAAGGACTGAAAGCCTTCTCTCTAAGATCAGGAACAAGACAAAGATTCTTGCTGGCATCACTGTTATTCAACATTGTATTAGCCAGAACAATCAGGCAAGAGAAAGAAATAAAAAGCATCCAAATTGGAAAGGAAGAAGTCAAATTATCCCTATTCACAGATGACATGATTCCATATATTGAAAATTGCAAAGAATCCACAAGAAAGCTACTAAAACTAATAAATCAATTCACCAAAATTGCAGGATAAAAGAAAAACATCCAGAAGTCAGTTGGGTTTCTATATACCAGTAATAAACAATCTGAAAAGTAAATAAAGAAAACAATTCCATTCACAATAACGCATGAAAGAAAGATACCTAGGAATAAATTTAACCAAGGAGATGAAAGACTTGTACATTAAAAACTACAAAACGGGGAGTGTGTGTAGCTCAGTGGCTGATCAACTACTTCTCACACATGAGGTCCCAGGTTCAATGCCCTGAACCTCATTTAAAAAAAAATAGCATTACCTATAGCCACTGAGTGTACACTTTGAATGGACTGTACAAGGCCTGGGATTCTATAACACAGTGAATCTTGTGGTGGAAGATGGTCTATAGTTAACAGAACAAATTTGAGAACATTCTCTTATGAACTACAGCAAATAAATAATACTAATACAGGGTGTTAATAATCAGGTGGATTGGGGGAAAATACACCAAATGTAAGATATGGGCTATAGTTAGCAGTAATATTTTGTCTCTTGTCTTACATTGTTTCACAACAATGTATGGTGTTGGAGGTGCAGGGATCTATGGGAACCATGTATGATGATATGCATGTTTGTTTTGTAAGTTTACAAATTTCACTATACAATTATTGTTTTTGTATGTTTATGTATGAATATTGTACTTCAATAAATTTTTTAATGAAAAAAGATAACTTGGGAATAATGATGATATTTCAATATGTACTAATCCCCGGAACGCTTAGGTAACAAATAAATAAACTACAAAACATTGCTGAAAGAAATTAAAGATGACCTAAGTAAATGGAAAGACATCCTGTGTTTATGAATTGGAAAACTTATCAAAATTGCAGCACCTTTTTTGCAGAGATGGAAAAGCTGATCCTCAAATTCATACAGAATTGCAAGGGGCCCTGAATAGCCTTGAAAAAGAACAAAGTTGGAGGTCTCATACTTTCTTATTTAAAAACTTACTACAAAGCTACAGAGATTAAAACAGTGTGGTACTGGCATAAGGATAGACATATGGATCAATGGAATAGAATTGAGAGTACAGATATAAATCCACACATACATGGCTAGTTGATTTTCAACAAGGGTGCCAAGTCCATTCACTGGGGGAAAATAGTCTTTTCAAGAAATGGTGCTGGGACAACTAGAAATCCACATGCAAAAGAATGAATGTAGAACCCTACCTGTTACCATATTCAAAAATTAATTCAAAATGGAGCAAAGACCTTAATAAAAGAGCTAAGACTACAAAACTCTTATAAGAAAACATAGGGAAATATCTTCAGGACCTTGTAGTAGGCAATGGACTTAGCTTTTACACCAAAAACAGAAGCAAAAAGGAAAAAAATAGATAAAATGAACTTCATCAAAATTAAAAACTTTTGTGCAAAGGACATTATCAAGAAAGTGAAATGATAACATACAGAAATGGGATAAAATATTTGGAAACTATGTATCTGATAAGAAATTAAAATCCAGAATACGTCAATAACAAAAAGACAAACAACCCCATTAAAAAATTCACTAAGGATTTGAATTAGACATTTCTATCCAAAGAAGACATACAAATGGCCAATAAGTCTATGAAAAGATGCTCAACATCATTAGCCATTAAAGAAATGCAAATTCAAACTCCAATAAGATACCACTTTATACCCATTAGGATGGCTATTATTTAAAAATAACAAATACTTGTTATTTAAAATAACAAGTATTGGTAAGGATGTAGAGAAACATTGTGGGTGGGAATGCAAAATGGTGCAGCCACTGTGGAAATCAGTTTCATGGTTCTTCAAAAAGTTATACACAGAATCACTACATGACCCAGCAATTCCACTCCTAAGAGTATACGTAAAAGAATTAAAGCAGGGGGAAGTAGATGTGGCTCAAGCAGTTGGATGCCTAGCTACCACATGGGAGGTCCCTCGTTTGGTTCCCAGTGCCACCTAAAGAAGACAAGCAAGACAGCGAGCTGACGCAACAGGCTGGCGCAGCAAGCTGATGCAACAAGATGATGCAACGAGGAGACACAATGAGAGACACAACAAGCAGGTAGTGGACATGGCTCAAGCTATTGGGTGCCTCCCTCCCACATGGGAGGTCCCGGGTTTGGTTCCCAGTGCCTCCTAAAAAAGAAGACGAGCAGACACAGAGAGCAGAGAGCACACAATGAACAGAGAGCAGACAGAAAGCACAAACAACGGGGGTGGTGGGGTGGGGAATAAATACATATAAAAATAAATCTTAAAAAAAAAAAAAAGAGCTAAAGCAGCAACTCAGATAAATATTTGTATACCAATGTTCATTACAGCATTATTCACAGTAATGAAAAGGTGTTAACAAACCAAGTGTCCATCAACAGATGAACGGATAAGCAAAATATAGTCTATCCATATGTATTAGCCAGAGGTGCTGATGCAAAGTACCAGAAATCTGTTGGCTTTTATAAAGGGTATTTATTTGGAGTCAAAGCTTATAGTTACAAGGCCCTAAAGAGGCCAACTCAAGGTACCATAAGAGGTACTTTCTCACCCAAGTCAGTTGCCACATGTTGAAGTAAGATGGTGGGCCACCTCTCCTGGTCTCTCTTTCCTCCTTCCTCTTTTTTTTTTTTTTTGAGGTACCAGGGATTGAACCCAGGACCTTACATGTGGGAAGCCAGCACTCAACCACTGAGCGACATCAGCTCCCTCAGTTGGTTTTTTTTGTTTGTTTGCTTGTTGGCTGTTTTTTGTTTGTTTGTTTGTTTGTTTGTTTGTTTTTAGG
>JAQZBX010113844.1:0-10069 GCA_029593785.1 Cabassous unicinctus
ACTAGTTAGGTTAGTAGTTAAATCATAATTTACAATAAACAGGCCGTTGTTTTCATATGCAGGTAGACAATTAAAAAGGAAAAGCATCATTGTAAAACATTATGATTAACCCGCTGGGGGAAATAGAGGCCTCAATGATATTTGGGGGGACTGTGCCTGTCTTAGGTCAGGACCGTGCTAAACGGCTGCTGGATCTTACTCATCATTGGAAACCATGGCAGCAATTGGCCAGGCCCCTGTCTTAGGTTGACCCAGCGGCTTTGCCGCAGAAGGAGAGAGAGAGGGGGAGTCCAGTTGCCCGTTATTGACTAACCAGTCCAGCGCCCAATGAGGCATATTTCTCAAGGAGCTTAAAAATGGCCTTTGTAAGAGTATAAACAGGGTGAAATTAAGCCCCAAGTCCTGAAGTGCTTAGTCCTCCTCCACAAGTCGGGTATCCTTGATCCCTTCTTGACCAGCCACGGACCTTGTCTCGTAGTCGGTCTTGACGAGAGCTAAGCACCTCCGTTGATGGCCGCCACACTAAGTATCTTTAAAAACTTTTTAAAATATATTTTAAAAAAAAGATTGGGGCTTTTATTTGACCACATCATTAGTGTGACTTGGTTTGAGTCTCCACCCTCCCCCTTTGTTGGCTATATAAATGGATGCTTAATCAAAGACAGGGAAGTCAATGCACAGAGAGGAAGAACTCAGAGGAAAAGAGGATCCTGCAGTCCTGGGAAGAGAGATGATACTGATAGTCTACAGCTGATCTTGTGAAGAGACCAGAGCAGCTGAGCCCAGAAGGAAATGAGCCCCAGGAAGAGAGCTGAGACTTAGGCCAATGTGCAACTGAGAGTGGAGGAACCTGGACCCATGGAGCCTTATGAGGGAGAAGGAAGGCTGAACCCTTGCATACGTTGGCAGCCATCTTGCTCCAACACATGGCAACAGACTTTGGTGAGGGAAGTAACTTACACTTCATGGCCTTGTGACTCTACACTTCTATCCCAAATAAACACCCTATATAAATGCCAACATATTTCTTGTACTTTGCATCAGCACCCCTTTGGATGACTAATACAATATGGGTTATTACAATAATTCATTTTCTTTTGTTAAACCACTCTTGCATACCAGGGATAAAACACACTTGATCGTGGTGTATAATTCTTTTAATGTGCTTTTTGATTCAGTTTGCAAGTATTTTGTTGAGGATTTTTGCATCTATATTTATTAGAGATACTGGTCTGTAATTTTCCTTTTTTTTTGGTAATATCTTTATTTGGTTTGGGTATTAGGGTGATATTGGCTTCATAGAATGAATTTGGTGGCATTCTTTACTCTACAGTTTTTTTGTAAGAGCTTGAGCAAGATTGGTATTAGATCATCTTTAAATGATTGGTAGAATTCACCTGTGAAGCTATCTGGTACTGGGCTTTTCATCTTTGGGAGATTTTTGATGACTGTTTTAATCTTGACTTGTAATTCATTTGTTGAGGTCTTCTATTTCTTCTAGGGTCATGTAGGTGGTTCATGTGTTTCCAGGAATTTGTCCATCTCCTCTACATTGTCTAGTTTTTTGGCATACAGTTGTTCATAGTATCCTTTTATGATCTCTCCTATTTCAGCAGCGTTAGTAGTAATGTCCCCCCTCTCATTTCTCAACTTACTTATTTGCATCTTCTCTCTTTTTTTCTTTGTCAGACTAGCTAAGGGTTTGTCAATTTTGTTGATCATCTCAAAGAACCAACTTTTGGTTGTATTGATTCTATTTTGTTTTTATTTCATTTGTTTCTGCTTTGATCTTTACTATTTCTTTCCTTTGGCTTGGTTTGAGATTAGTTTGCTTCTCTTTTTTAGTTTCTCTAGGTGTGCAGTCACATATTTAATTTTAGGTCTTCCATTTTAATGTAAGCATTGAAGGCTGTAAATTTCCCTCTCTGCACTGCCTTTGCTGTATCCCATAGGTTTTGCTATGTTGAGCTCTCATTTTCATTTGTCTCAAGATATTTACTGATTTCTCTTGCAATTTCTTTATTGACCCTCTGATTATTTAAGAATTTGTTGTTTAATCTCCATATATTTGTTAATTTTCCCTTTTTCTGTACATTATTGATATCTAGTTTCATTCCACTGTGATCAGAGAAAGTGTTATGCATAATTCAATCTTTTAAAATTAATGAAATCTGTCTTGTGATCATTTTATTCATGCTCTCTGTTTACTTTTTGATCCTCTCCCCACATGTTCTATCCAATGCTGAGAGTGGTGTATTAAAGACTCCAACTATTATTATAGAAACATTTTTCTCCCTTCAGTTTTGCCAGTGTGTATCTTGGGGCACTCAGGTTAGATGCATAAATATTTATTATGGTTATTCTTCTTGGTGAATTCCCCCTTTTTAAAAAATATATAATCTTCATGTCTTATAACAGATTTGCATTTATAATCTATTTTGTCTGATTTGGTATTACTGCTCCAGATATTTGTTTGGTTATTATTTGCATGGAACATCTTTTTCCAACCTTTCATGTACAACTTGGTTGCGTCCTTATGTCTGAGGTGATTCTCTTGTAGACAGCATATAATTGTGTCATGTTTTTTTAAAAAACATTTTGTCAGTCTGTGTCTTTTGATTGGTGAATTCAAGCCTTTAATATTTGATGTTATTACTATAAATAAATTACTTACTTCATCCAATTTGTCCTTTGGCTTTCCATTGTCATATCTTACTATTGTCTGTCTTTTTACCCTTTAATTTACCCTTCCTAATAATTTTCATTTCTACACTCTTCTTCAAGCCTCTTACCCTTATTTTTTCCTTTCAGGCTACAGCACTCTGTTTTGTATCTCCTGTAAATCTGATCTTTTGATAACATACTCTCTCAGTTTTTGTGAAGACTTTAAACTTACCCTCATTTTTGAGGGACAGTTTCGCTGGATAAAAAATTCTTGGTTGACAGTTTTTCTCTTTAAATATCTTAAATACATCAAACCACTTTCTTCTCCCTCTTTAGTTTCTGATGAAAGATCAGCATTTAGTCTTATTCAGGTTCCCTTGTTAGTGATGCATTGCTTTTCTTTCCAGAATCCTTTCTGTATCGCTGATATTTTTCATTCTGAATAGTAAGTATCTCAGTGTAGGTCTACTCAGAATTACTCTGTTTATGGTGCTTTTTCCATCTTGTATATTGATATTTATGTCTTTTATAAGGTTTGGGAAATTTTCAGTCATTTTTCCTCAAATATTCTTTCTTCCCCCTTTCCATTCACTTCTCCTTCTGAGTCACCAATAAAGTGTATGTTTGTGCATTTCATATTGCTATTCAGGTTCCTGAGACCCTGTTCTATTTTTCCATTATTATCTCTTTCTGTTTTCCTGTCTTTTCAAATTCACGTGTTTTTCTGATTTCACAAATTCTGTCTTCCATCAATTCAGATCTGCTGTTCTATGCCTCTAGCGTATTTTTAATGTCTTCATTGTGTCTTTCATTCACATAAGCTCTATTACTTTTCTTTGCAGGCTTTCAAATTGTTCTTTATGCTCACTCATTGTTTTCTTAATATCCTTTAACTCTTTAGTCATATTTACCTTCAACTCCTTGAATTCATTTAGGAGACTTGTGTGATTATTCTTGATTAGTTATTTTAAATCCTTTATCTCATCAGGATATGCCATTTGTTCCATCTCCTCCTATTTCTTAGCATGGCTTGTAAATTTTGCTTATGTCTAGGCATCTGAATATGTTGGTGAATTTACACTGAGAGTCTGTTTCTTTCTCTTGCCTAGTGTTTTTTTCCCAACAGCTCTTCTTTGATTTTTGGTTCAAGTTATTCTGAGTCTTCAAAATTGCCCAGCTTAAGTAATTAAAATCAGGCCATGGATTCACTAATGGGGCAAAGAGCCTCTCGCAGGGGTTCAGGACAGTAGAGACCTAAAAGTGGTTTTTCTCCTTGCAATTTCCTGACTGGCCAGCAAATGGCACTTGTCAGCCAATCTTTCCATCAAAGTGACTCTTTCAACCTCCACTTGCTATTGTTTCTAATCTGGCCAGAGCTGAGATTCAAAGCATGCTCTGCTGGTCAAATTCCATGAATAAATATTTCTAAATATATATTTGTCAATTTTAAAAAGTCACTGGTAGAATAAAGGGTTTACTGCAGTAATGCAAAAAGGAAGCCAGTACAAGGTCTTCACCAGGTTGAAATAGGATTAGCTTCATAGTTCTTTTAATCTTCTTCACAAAAGGATGTGATTTCAGTTTCACTGGTGGTTCCAGATGCTATCATCTTTTAATAGGAGTCTATCATCATCTTCCAAACTCAACACTACTTCATTTGTCTTTGATTTATGTGCTTGATGAATGAATAGTTTAGAGTCTATCATATTTATAATCCTGAAGGCCAGCAGGCTGGTCCTTAAAAGAAGATTGTGTGGTAGAAATACTATAAATTCCTTTGCAGTTTGGTCCAAATATACTCCATGATATACTACGGGTTTGAAATTGTGATGCTCAAATGACCAAATGAGGCAAACTGTAACTGTCATGTCTTCAAGATTCATGTGAAGGAATTCCTTGTGATCCAGCAATTTCATTCATAGGTAAGCACTGTAGGGAATCTCATGGTGTGCACAAGGAAAATTACTCTCTGCCCTCCACTGTACTCTCCCTCTTCCCATTGGAGAAGATGTCTGTTCTGCTCTCAGTTAGCTGCAATGAGCCATGAGTTTTGTCCAGGCTGTTTGCCTTGAGGGTGAGGGATGGGTACCGTTCCTGGCCTTGAGTTTAGTAACTCACAGTTTTAGTTTTGGTTTCATCTCCCTGTCCAGTAGCACTGTCCTGCTCCATTGACCTCCAAAGCAGGTCTCTTTAGACAGCTTTTTGCCCTTCCTCCATTGTTTTTGTGAGACAGTTGAGCCCTGCCTGCCTACTTTGACATCATCTTCCCAGAAGTCTCAAATGTAGGATTTTAATAAATGGCTTTCATCATCTTAAGGAAGTTCTCTTCTGTCTTAGTGTCCTAGGACTGCTGTAAGAAATTGCAAACAAAGCACAAAAAAACTGAATCGCTTAATACAACAGAAATTTATTGTTTCACAGTTCTGGAGGCTAGAAATCTGAAATCAAGGTGTTGGCAGTGCCATCTTCCTCTATAGGTTATAGGGAAGAATCTGTTTCTTGCCTCTCTCCTGGTTCTTGGCGGCCCTAGAAGTTTCTTGGCTTGTAGATGGCACCTGTTTCTATCCTCCCATGGTGTTCTCTTCTCTCTGTCTTTCAGTATCCAATTTCCTCTTCTTTTAAGGACACCAATCAAAATGGATTAGAGCTGACTGTAAAGCAATTTGGCCTCATCTTAACTAATAACACATTCAATGTCCCTGTATTTAAATAAGGTTACATTTACAGACCAGTGGTTGGGACCTTGAATATGTATTTTGTTGGAGACACAATTCAAACCATAATACCTTCAATTCATAGTTTGCAGATTCTTTTTATCATGAAAGGGTGTTGGATTTTGCCAAATGCTCTTTCTATGTCTATGGAAATGATCTCATGTTTTTTTCTTCCTTGGTTCTATTAATGTGGTGTATTACATTGATTTTCTTATGTGGAACCACACTTGCAGTCCTGGGATAAATCTCACATGGTCATGGTGTATAATCCTTTTAATGAGCCATTGGGTTCTGTTTTCTGGTATTTTGGGTATTTTGTTGAGGATTTTTGGGTCTATATTCCTAAGGAACGTTGGCCTGCAGTTTCCTTTCTGTGGTATCTTTGGCTTTGATATCAGGGACTCATAGAATATGGTAGGAAGTGTTTTCTATTTTTGG
This sequence comes from Cabassous unicinctus, assembly GCA_029593785.1. Taxonomy (NCBI): domain Eukaryota; kingdom Metazoa; phylum Chordata; class Mammalia; order Cingulata; family Chlamyphoridae; genus Cabassous; species Cabassous unicinctus. Next base: position 5,817 of record JAQZBX010113844.1, read on the forward strand.
GAAGCATTTGAGTGACATTGAAGCTAATTCTTCTTTAAATGTTTGGTAGAATTCCTGATTGAAACCATATGGTCCTGGATTTTCCTTTGTTGGGAAATTTTGGATTACTAATTCAAAATTCTTTACTTGGTATATGTCTGTTGAGATTTATTTTTGAGTCAGTTTTTGATAATTTGTGTATTTCTAAGAATTTGTCAATTTCATCTAGATTATCTAATTTGTTTACATGTAATTGTTCTGTGTTCTCTTGTAATTCTTTAATTTTTGTAATGTCAGTAGTAATGTCCCCACTTCCTTTTCTGATTTTTGTTTATTTGCAACTTCTCTCTTTTTTATTAGTCCAATAGCAAACTTTCGTTGATATTTTTCAAAGAACATATTTTTGGTTTTCTTTATTGTCTCTCTTGTTTTTCTTTTCTTTTTATTTTAACCTGCTCTAATCTTTATTTCCTTTTACTGCTGGCTTTGGGTTTAGTTTGCTCTTCTTTTTTAATATTTCCTTAAGGGTGATTTGTGATTTTTTCCTTTTTGGGCATGTACAGCTATAACTTTCCCTCTAAACTCAGCTTTTTGTGGCATCTCATAATTTTGGTGTGTTGTGTTTGCATTTTCACTTATATAAAAGTATTTTCTCATTTTCCTCATCAAGAAGATTTCTTCTTTGATCCATTGGTTGTTTAAGAGTGTGCTTTTTAATTTCCACATATTTGCAAATTTCCACATTTTCCTTCTGTGGCTGATATTAACCATTCCGTTGTGGTCTGAGAAGATAATTAGTATGATTTCAGTCTTTTAAATTTCATGATAATTGCTTTATAGCCTAACATAACCTTTATCTTGGAGAATGTTCACTATGCACTTGAGCAGAATGCATATTCTGCTGTCTTTGGGTGGAATGTTCTGTATATGTCTGTGAGATCCAGTTGCTTTAAAATATTGTTCATGCCCTGTATTTCCTTATTGGTCTTCTGTCTAGATGTTCTGTCCATTAGTGAAAGGTGGAGTACTGAACTATTATCGTAGAAGTATTCTTTCCCCCTCCAATTTTGTCAATATTTTCTTCATATATTTGGAGGCTCTCTTGTTTGGTGTATATGTGTTTATAATTGTCACATCTTCTTCATGAACTAAACATTTTATCAATGTTTGTCTCACAACACATTTTGTCTTAAAATCTATTTTGTCTGATATTAGGATAGCCTCCCTTACTCTCCTTTGGTTACTGTTTGCATGGAATGTCTTTTCCATCATATTACTCTCACCCTTTTTGTGTCTTTGGTTCTAAAGTGTGCCTTCTATAGGTATCATACAGTTGGAGCATGGTTTTTATCATTTTGCCAATCTCTGTCTTTTAATCCATTTATATTTAAAGCAATTACTGATAATGAAAGTCTTACTTCTGTTACTTGTTATAAATCTTTTTTTCCCTCAATTCCTCCAATACTGCCTTCTTTTGTGTTTGAATTTTCTAGTGTACCTACCTATTTGATTCCTTCCTTTTCTTATATTTTTTAGTTTCCTTGGAGATTACTGTTTGCATCCTAAATTTATACCAGTATAGCTTGAATTGATACCAACCTACCTTCAATGGCATACATTGATTCTGCTTTCATTCAAGCTCCAGTCCATCCTCCCTTTAATATTGTCACAAATGACATTTTAATATATTGTGTGCCCATTAAAATAGATTTTAATTATTTTATGTATTTGAATTTTAAATCATATAAGAAACAAAAAGAAGAGTTACAAACAAAAATACCTTAATACTTGTTTTTACATTTAAAATGCAGTTACCTTTACTAAAGATATTTATTTTTATGACTTTATCTAGTGTCCTTTTGTTTCTGGCTGAAGGACACCCTTTAGCATTTCTAATAGATCACATCTACTAGTGATAAACTCCCATAGTTTTTGTTTATCTGGGAGTGTGAAGTAACTCAGGAAATCAAATTCTTCTTTCTCCCCAAGGATTGCTCTTGTTGGTTGTTGAGATCTGCAGTGGTTCACTTGTTTAGTGACTTTTCAAAACTACTTTTGTAGATACTATGTTACTTGTCATGTGTGTTCCACTGAAGTCTCTGTTGTATCTGTAGTCAGCCAGTGACCTGAGAGTACTGGTTACCATGAGAAAAGAAAAGAGAGGAGGGGAGGGGAGGGAAGGGGTCTGTCTATTTTAATTCTTTTGACAGACACTGCTAGGGAAGATGCTTCAGCCAAAGGAGTTGAAGAACTGTCACATCTTCTGTGCCAGTTCCTCCTGATTTTGGGAGAACAAGGCCCTGATTTCCCATCTGGCACCAGCAAGTGACACCAGAAACACTAGCTACCTTCATCTTCCCATGACTGCCTAGTAGTTTGCGAAATAAACTGTTCATCCAGTGGACAAGGTTCAGAAATATATGGACACAAAATGTGTCCATGGGACTGAGGGCCTTGGGTTAGTAGCTGCTATGTGAAATGCCAAAATTCACTAAAATTACTAGTCTCTTTCTTCATCAAGCACTCTCCTGAATGCTGCAGGTGTTTGACTCATCTCCAGCATTCTGAAATAATTGATTCAGACAGTTCTTGTCAGCTCAATCATTGTTTCAGTAGAAGAACCACTTCCTCAAGCTTCCTTCTACTGTCTTCCATGATGTTTGCTAAGTTCTATTTTATAGTAAAAATTAATCACCTAAAAAGATTTGATTAAACTTCATTCTACTTTATAGCATCATTTTAGAACTATTTTCATCAGTAAAGGTTAAAAGTTTCAAAGATAAAAGAAATAAATTTAAATTAAAAATTTTTAATGTGGAATGACTCATATCTTAATAATGTCAGGTAAATGAGGGAAAGGTAATATATGCAGCATAATGCTGTAGGTCAGAACATGGGTTTAGAGTGAAACTTGTATTCAGATCTCTACTCTGCCAACTTTCTGGCTGTGTGATTTTTTAAAATTAGCTAACTTCTTAGTATCAATTTCCACATCTGTTTAATGAGATTAAAAATATCAAACTCTTTAAGAGTTTAAACTTTTAAGAGACTAAACTCTTGTAGTGATTGCAAAGATAATGTATGGGAGACATTTTAATTTAAATACATACTACTTAACAAATATTAGATTATAATACTAAACCACTGTCATTCATTGGCAGACAAATTTACTGGATATATATGGCATATATAAAAAGATATGTCATCCAAGGTTTGGATTAGTAAGCATGCATATATAAACATTTTCATTATTTTTCATCAGTACTTTATATTTAAGAATGAAAATTAAATTCATTAAATCTCTCCATCAACCCTCCCTCTCCTGTTTTTTCCTTTCAACCTGCAGAATTCCCTTTAGTATTTCTTGAAGGGCAGGTTCCTTGTTGACAAATTCTCTTAATTTCTGTTTGTGAATATTTTGAACTCTCCCTCATTTTTGAATGCCAGCTTTGCTGGATGAAGAATTCTTTTTGTACTTTATGTCATACCACTGCCTTCTTGCCTCCATGGTTTCAGATGAGAAATCAGCACTTAATCTTATTGAGCTTTCCTTGTATGTGATGGATCCCTTTTCTCTTGCTGCTTTCAATATTCTTTGTCTTGAGCATTGGGCAATTTCATAAGTATATGTCTTGGGAAAGGTCTGTTAGGATATATACTGTTTGGTGCACTGTGCTTCCTGGGCATGTACATCCATGTCCCTCAAAAGAGTTGGGAAATTTTTAGCCATTATTTCCACCAACACTCCTTCTACCCCTTTTCCCTTCTCTTTTCCCTCTGGGATGCCTATAATGCATATTTTTGTGCATGTCATGTTGACATTCAAATCCTTGCATCCCTGCTGGATTTTTTTCTATCTTTATATCTATCTGTTCTACTATCTGTCTGGTTTCAGATGTAATGTCTCTGACAGCATTGGTTCTTTGCTCTCCCTGTTCAAATCTGCAGTTATGTGTTTCCAGCATATTTTTTATTTCTTGCATTTTGCCATTCTTCACCATCAGATCCATTATTTTTTATGTATGTTTACAATTTCTTCAGTTTGTTCCCCCAGTGTCATCTTTTTTTTAATTTTTTATTGTGGGTAAAAATCAAATTTTTCACAATACATACCAATATTTGTAAAATGATATATAAATACATATGCATATATGTGCATTTGTTTACATAAATGTTATTTGTTATATATATATATATATTTTTTAAAGGTGCCTAGATAACCTAAATATTACTCAGAAATTACAGGGATTCCCATGTTCCCCACCACCCACACC